>CAEMYA010000795.1:297872-326277 GCA_903131615.1 Diplodus sargus | reverse complement strand
CTGAAACATGACTAGACTAAAAAGAGTATAAACATGACTAAAACTAATAAAAACTAAAATGACCGTTTTACACAAAGACTAGACTAAAACTAAAATTAAAACAGGCTGCCAAAAACAACACTAGTACAAAGCTGAGCGTCTGGGCTGGAGCGGCTCTTTACTTCTCTAAACTGAGGCTGTGCTGATCAGTGATTACGGTAGGGAACAGATCGACTATAGATATGTATTTACATTTACATGTTCAAGCCTCCCCTAAAATCAGGGGGAGGGGGGTCATGGGGGGGACAACTGCCAAGCAAGGCCCACGTCAATTTCCGACAATTTACAGCAGTTTTCGGTGTTGCCTCTAAATTGCACTCTAATCCATAATTTGTCAGTTTTAAGACTTTCTCATGTTAACATGTTAACATTGTGCTCTTTTGCTTTTATTTTACAGCACACAGACCTGTGTCAGTACATGGACAAACACCCTGGGGGTCTCCACCCAGACAATGTGAAGGTACAGTGTGTATAATCATGCTAATCACATGGCATTTAGTTTCATTAATGTGTCATCTGAAATGTTACAAATGTGTGGGTGACAGCAAGTGACACATTGCTACAAGATTAAGACAGCAATGTAACCATGAGAGTATAGTTGAAATGTACACTTTTTAGTAGTCCTTGGTAAACTCTAATGGTTATTAGCCTGAGGGTTGGCACACATGGGGTCACAAAGTAAAACTTCAGGGTCACATGAATATTTTTCAAAAAGAAATATAAAAATCTGCTGTGCAAGTCATGAACCACTGGACTACTCATTTTAGCTGTTCAGTGTGTCCAAGTTTTAAATACTCCATTGTCATTGGCTATATGCAACACAAGTGCTTCAGTTTTTATCAGTCCACAAGGATATATCTGCAACAAAAACAAAGTGTTAGCAACGTTAATAATATAAGAATTTATGACACAAGGTTCAGACAAATCGGATGTTGCCAGGGTTCAGAATCAGAATCAGAAATCCTTTAATGTCCTTCAGACGGGGGAAATTTGTTTGTCCAAGCAGCGACAGAATATTACAGAACAAAAAACAATTGCAAAAATAAACAATATAATTAAAAAGAGAAGAAATAGAATAGAATAGACGTATATACATATTCACATGATATAGTGCAAAATTAACAGCATATTTTTATACGCAGATTTTAAATACAAATAATACATATGAGTGTTAAGGAAATGGACCAGGTGCAAAAACAGAAATTAGTTTTGTACAGACATATTGCACATAGTGCAGAGTACCGGGGGAGGTCTATAGGGAGCAGTGCTGGTTATACAATCTGACAGGAGCAGGAAGGAAGGACCTTCGATACCTCTCCTTCACACACTTAGGGTGTATCAGTCTGTTGCTGAAGGAGCTGCCCAGTGCTGTGAGAGTGACCTGCAGGGGGTGGGACTCCTGCATCAGCAGTGATGACAGCTTGTCCATCATCCTGCTCTCTCCAACCACCTGCACTGGGTCAAGAGGGCATCCCAGGGTGGAGCTGGCCTTCTTGATAAGTTTATCAAGTCCTCCTGTCTGCTGCCGAGATGCTGCTGCTCCAGCAGACTACTCCATAGAAAATGGCTGGTGCCACCACAGAGCCATAGAAAGAGGTCAGGAGTGCCCCCTGCGCTCCAAAGGACCTGAGCTTCCACAGCAGATACAGTCTGCTCTGACCTGTCTTGTATGTAGCTGCGGTGTGATCAGTCCAGTCCAGTTTATTGTTCATGTGAACTCCCAGGTACTTGTAGGATGTCACCATCTCAATGTCCATTCCCTGGATGTTCACCTGTGTGCAGGTATGTCTGTGCCTGCGGAAATCCACCACCAGCTCTTTGGTCTTCCCGGCGTTGAGCTGGAGGTGGTTCCGCTGGCACCAGTCCACAAAGTCCTGAATAAGTTCTCTGTAGGCTCCGTCGTCCCCGTCCCTGATGAGGCAGACAATAGCAGAGTTGTCAGAGAACTTCTGTAGATGGCAGTGAGAGAATTGGTGGTAGAAGTCTGCGGTGTACAGGGTGAAGAGGAAAGGGGCCAGGACTGTTCCCTGCGGGGCCCCTGTACTGCAGATTATTGTGTCCGACATGTAGTCCTGAGTCCTCACATACTGTGGCCGGTTAGTGAGGTAATCGAGGATCCAGGATGTGAGGTGTTGGTTCATCCCTGCGAGCCCCAGCTTGTCCCCCAAAAGTGCAGGCTGTAAAGTGTTAAAAGCACTGGAGAAAGAAGAACATGAACATGATCCTCACAGTGCTTTCAGACTTCTCCAGGTGAGACAGTCCAGGATGAAGATGATGGCGTTGTCCACTCCGATGCCAGGTTGACATGCAAACTGGAGTGGGTCCATAATAGGACCCACCAGAGGGCCGAGATGGACGAGAACCAGCCGCTACAGGGTCTTCATCAGGTGTGAAGTGAGAGCAACTGGTCTGTAGCTGTTTAAGTCTATTGGGTGAGGGATCTTTAGAAAAAAAAGTGAGTGAAATTAGGTCTTGAGTTTCATAGCGGTACCTGCTGACTCAAAGAAAAGCTGCGATATGTGTCAAGCCAGCAATAATGAGCCCGAAAATAGATTGAAACCAATTTAAAACAAAAATAGATTTAAAAAAAGGTCTGGTTGGGTCGTCCCTCTACCACACTGTTGAGCTATTTATGTTATGATTCTCATCGTACTTTAACAGCTCTGTCAAATTTCAGTTCAACGCTCAACATAATATTTCTCTCCAGTTGCTGCTACAACTACATACATGCCTCACTGACTTTCCAACTCAAGGACTTTGGGGGCATGCTTGTGGGGAGTCCACAAGTCCTTAGGGCTGTCCAAATACACAATTTATCCAGTCCACATTGAGTCCTAAGTGGACTTTCTGCAGACTTCCAGAGAGTCTTCTTGATGTTCAGACTGCATCGACTTAATTTCATGCAATTCATTGCAATACTTGCTTACTTATGAATGTGTAAAACAATTACTTTATTAAACATTAATTGAATCATGTAGGCCAGAAATAATTATCAACCAAAGAAATGTCAAAGAAATATATAGAAGTACAGGCTATAGAGGAAACTAAAATGCATTAATTATTGTAGATTTTCAGCCTGTCTATCAGCGACTCATATCTCCATGCAGCCCCCTCTTCGACTAGACATGATGCCAGTGAACATGTGACGGTATTGTCCAGAGGGTAGACGTTTGGATTTAACCTAACTATACACTGTCTGCCATAGGGCTGCTCGATTATGGCAAAAATCATAATCACGATTATTTTGATTGATATTGTTATTACGATTATTAAAGACGATTATTCATTGATTTGAGAACAAGCACTTATTGAACTTTGAACTGGTATTTCATTTAACACGATAAGTTTGAACTGAAAAACAAGAAAAACGAAAATAAACAAGAGAAAAATATATCAATAAAATGAATTAAATAATATGCAAAAATGAAAAATAAACAATATCCCGGTACGGCTTGACCACAGGTCCATTGTGGTGGCAAAATATAATGCTGTTGACACTTCTCTTGCAACTTTTCCGCAACATTTGTCATGAAGGGCAGGCAGCGCAATTCTGCTGAAATGGTGACGTGATGGTAACACATACCGCTTGTCCAATGTGTTAATCAGTGTATTGAAACCCGGGTCGCTAACATTGTTGATAGGGCACATATCTTTGGCAATCATGTATGTGACGGCATACGTTATTTCTTTATGTCTGCGGGAGCTTGGTGGATATACAGTGGCATTGTAATGTGAGTCCTTAATTGAGAACTGTGTGGCGGTGGCAGGAGTCGAGGAGCTTTTCATTTTTGAGTTTTTTGTTCCTTCACTGCTTGGTCATGTATTACTCTGTGTGTGGACTTTAAATGGTTGAATAAATTGGTCGTGTTCCCTTGAGGTGCAGACACGGTCGCATGACACATCTTGCACAATATCTTCGTTTGTTCCAAGTCAGACTCCAGTGTTTCCACACCACAGAATTCGCTTTACCTTTCTTCCCGACCAAAGGCTGCCTTTCTGCCATCTTCTACCATCTTCCTCTATATGTTTTTTTTCCCAAACACGCACTGGCAATACACACCGGCGTGGCTGAAAGCGAACATTTTCGGGCGGGGGCAGAGCGGAGCGCACAGATGGAGATGGAATGGTTCGCTGCATTTACCACACAAGACACGGCGTGCGGCAGAATGATCGTTTTATTACGATTATCTTGTTTTCATGATCGAGGGACGCCAAAATCGAAATCGAAATTGAAATGCAATTAATCGCCCAGCCCTAGTCTGCCACTTCCCCCTTTGAATTTCTTCTTTAAGTTTGCTAACATTCCTCTTACCAATGTTAAAAGTTGAGGTTAAACTACATGAAGATTAAACACTTAAGTAACATCTTTATTTAAACCTGACCTCATTCACATTACATAGTTTTGACTGTCTTACATCAACCTCAACTACAACTTTATTTTGCTTTTATCATTCTCACATAGCAAAACTCTGCACTTCCCTCAGCACTGTACTGACTGTCCATGGTATTACGCAGGACATAAACCTTTGTAAGGTTGTGAGATGGCATGATTGACCGTCCCTCTGCTGGACTCACTTCAGTGATGTTCTCCATATTATGTTCCGTAATGCAGGAAGGTGACAGTTCAGGCTCCATGTGTTATGTAACACAGCTTGTACCTTTTGTCATTGGAGATTTCCATATGTAATATGTGTTTTTGCTGCCAACAGCAGCCTCATTGACATTCACATGAATGATTTAGGATTATTCTGAACGACCAGAAGGAGGTGTTGCTTGACTCCCCTTGACTTTGTTACTTATTGGTGCGATGGCTGAGCTGGGATTTTTAATAGGACTTGTGGCTTTGTTCCTTTGCATCAATTTAAAGGAGGTTGCCCTACAACTACCCAGCATGAATTGTATTAATCCATTACAATGACAATAGCATCTCTTTTCTTTTGGCTTGTTTAGCAAAGGCTTCAGTTAAAGCTAGGGTCTACAATCTTGGAGAGCTAGCAAGAGAGCTAGCAAGATTTGAAAGTGGCACCTCCTCTAAGTTCCACCCCCCCTCCCCACCCCGTCAGTGCTCTGTCCAAACCCACGCTCCCACAAACTTGAACGTGCATCTGGCAGTGGGACTCAGCAGGGAGAAGGAGATGCCGGAGCAAGACGCAACAATTCAGCTGAATTTAGCACGGAGCAGACAGGAAGTCAAGCGCCGAAATAACAAACTACATCTGGTTACTTTTCAAAATAAAACACTCCGTGTTGACACAAGCACACATCGTGAGGCCAGCTGTCTACAGTACTGCGCCGTTGCGGAATCAAACCGCAACCGGTGGGGGTTGCCAGAAGGCGGAGCAAAACCGGATCGGAGCCGCAACGCAGCGGACCCCTATCCAGTGGAAATGGGCCGACTCATTAGCCATTCTCATGGCTAAAAACAACACACAGAGAAGCTAGCGTTAGCATTGGGATAATACGAGCTACAAACGTAGCCAAGTTGGCGAACATACATATTTCATGAAAATAACAAATCCCCCTGAAACAAAACAAATAATTACCTGTCCAACAGAGAGAGCAACCTCTGCATCACTTTTCAAGCCCTTCACATGCCCCAGTTGTCTCCACCGCTCAAACTCCGATTATTTTCGTTCCTTTTTCTGAATACATAATGTATTGACTACTCTCAGGATAGCAGGATCATTTCACCCAGTATAACAAAATGTGTTTCTGATCAACATTACAGACCCTAGCTTTAACTGTAAATTTAGTTATCGCTGTCATTTCTGTGTGCATTAAACTGTGTTTTACATGTGATCTGAAATGAAGTTTACTCTACCATGTTAAATTCATCACATGCTTAGATGTCAGTTAAAGCTCTAATTAGTTAAAAGCAGGTTATGGTAATGTAATTACTCCCAGTTTCTCAATACAGTCTTATTTTGATCAGGGCAATTATCATGGTAGGTGTGCACAAATTGTGGCATAAGCTCACCGTAAACATCATACATGAATTTAGAGATATTTAGCCTGCTCCCTTGGTAAACTGGAAGAAATAGCTAATCTGGCTCTGTCCGAAGTACTCGAAGAGTTGGACCCTGAACAGAGACAGACAGTCGTGTAGGTGCGAAAAAGTTTATTCAAACAAAAAAGCTCTACAAGTAAAAAAAACAACAAGCGTCTGGCAAGGCAGGCGAAAAACTCCAGCGGCAAGCAAGCACTTAGGCACGGGGCAAAAACAGAAACTCAAGCAACGATGCTCTACCGACAAGATGGAATTATATCTGGCAGGGAAGTAGGGTGGAGACCAGAGGTTTTATGGAGGTAGCGATGAGGCTGCAGGTGTGCCTCGTCAGCCCCGTCGGCCCTGCAGAGGGGGAAGAACAAAGAGGTGGGGAAAACAGACAGGCCAAAAACACACAAAACACAGAACCCTCACAGAAAGCCTACCAATGCTTTTAAAGATGATTGTCATTTGATAAATCCATATATAAACAGAAAAGTAAAAAAGTAAAAGATTTGTTTTTGGTTGTAGCATGTCGGTATTATTTTTTGACAAACAGACTGCATGTAGCTTCCCTGTGACCGTCTTATCACAGTGGGGTTGCCAGATTTGATCTGTCCAGTGACCAAAACACGTGTTCAATAACTGTATCTGGCCATGTACACTACAATGCAGAGATACTGCTTGAGTGCTCTTCTTATAGATAGATAGATAGATAGATAGATAGATAGATAGATAGATAGAATTACTTTAATGATCCCAGACAGGAAAATTATTTTGTTACAGCAGTAGTGGGTCCACAAATAAAACACTTTGTACATAACATAAATAGAAGGCAATATATACATAGTGTATATATACAATGCACGGTGTGCTATAAACAATAAACAATAGCAATATATACAACAAAACATGCAAAATATATTATAAACAATAATAATATATACAAACAGTAAAGAGACCAGAGTTCTCTGTCAGGCAGAGGTGAGAGAGTTGTTGTATAAAGTGATGGCTTGTGGCAGGAAAGATTTCCTGTATCTATTGCTACGACAGCGAAGCTGAAGCAGCCTTCCAGAGAAGGTGCCCCGCAGTCTGACCAGTATGAGTTGGAGAGGGTGGAGAGGATTATCCATGATGGATAACAGTTTTTTCACTGTCCTCCTCTCCATCACAGCCTCCAGAGTGTCCTTTTTGCAGCCAATCACAGAGCCAGCCTTCCTGATCAGTTTGTTGAGTCTGTTGGTGTCGCTGGCTCCGATGCTGCTTCCCAAACAAACTACAGCAAAGACCACAGACTGATAAAAGATCTCCAACATCTTGCTGCACACGCTGAAGGATCTCAGCTTCCTTGGGAAGTAAAGTCTGCTCATCCCATTCTTGTAAACAGCTTCAGTGTTAGATCTCCAGTCCAGTCTGTGGTTGATGGTAACACCCAGGTACTTAATCTTGTAATCCTCCACCGCCTCCACATCCCTTCCCAGAATACGCAGTGGTTGGAAAGCCGTCTTCCTTTTCTTCCTGAAATCTATCACCATCTCTTTGGTCTTGCTGATGTTCAGCCACAGGTGATTCTGTCCAGTCCACTCCACAAAGTTGTACAGTGCCCTGTACTCCTCCTCCTGTCCCTCACTTATACACCCAATAACAGCCGAGTCGTCAGAAAACTTCTGCAGGTGACACGACCCGGTGTTGTACTGAAAGTCAGTGGTGTATAAGGTGAACAGGAAAGGAGACAGTACAGTCCCCTGTGGAGCTCCTGTATCACTGACCTCCGCATCAGACAGAACACTGCCCATACGGACAAACTGTGGCCTGCCTGTCAGGTAGTCAGTAATCCAGGAGATCATTGTGTCGTCTACACCCACCACCCGCAGCTTCTCCCCCAGTAGCAGTGGTTGAATGGTGTTAAAAGCACTAGAGAAATCAAAGAATGTGATTCTCACAGTGCTTCCTCCACCATCCAGGTGCGAATGGGCTCGTTGCAGCAGGTAGATGACAGCGTCATCAACTCCCAAGTGGGGCGGGTAGGCAAATTGCAGAGGGTCTAGGAGGGCTCTCACCTGCGGCCTCAAGTTGGCCATGACCAGTCTCTCTAGCACCTTCATGACGTAAGATGTGAGGGCCACTGGTCGGTAGTCATTGAGGTCTGATGGTGTTGACTTCTTTGGAACAGAAACCAGGCAGGACGTCTTCCAAAGCACTGGTATTCTCTCCTGACCCCAGCTCAGGTTGTAGAGGTGTTGTAGGACAGGAGACAGCTGGCTAGCACATGTCTTCAGGATCCTGGGGCTGATACCATCAGGGCCTGCAGCCTTCTGCTGGTGGAGTCTCTCCAGCTGTCTCTTAACCTGGCCTGCAGTCACAGTCATGCGGGGGAGGCTGCTGATGTCTTCAGTGGAGGACGAGGAGGTGGAGGCGGAGGTGAAGGTGGAAGAGGAGGAGGAGGAGGTGGAGGAGGAGGTGAAGGTGGAAGAGGAGGAGGAGGAGGTGGAGGAGGAAGAGGAGGAGGATGAGGAGGAGAGGTGTTGCACAGGAGAGCTCACATCAGGGGAGTAAGGGGGGAAGGGAGGAAGCATTCGGGGCAGTGAGGGTGTGTGGGGGTCTGGAGGTGTCAGGGAGACGACAGAAGGCTGTGAGCTGAACCTATTGAAGAATCTGAACAGCTCGTTTGCCCTCTCCAGGCTGCCTGATGACGGTCTGTCGCTCACCTTACACCCAGTGATCTGCTTCATACCAGTCCACACATCCCTCACATTGTTCTGCTGGAGTTTGGCCTCCAGCTTCCTCCTGTAGGTGTCTTTACAGGCCCTCAGCAAATCCCTGAGTTCATGCTGCACTCTCCTCAGTTCTTCCCTGTCTTCAGACCTGAACGCCTTCTTCTTCTGGTTAAGAAGGGCTTTCTTTTATTGGTATAAATGACACATTGGGAAACCAGAAACAGGTCGTATTTTCGTTTTTCTAATCTTGGGCAAACAACAGAAATCACCAATTCGGCTCGATTTCTTGTTTTTTTTGTTTGTACTGACAAAACAAATTTACCACTCAATATTTCGTTTCCATTGGTGGGCGGGGCTTCGGCACCCCATTGCCTCTGATTGGCTAGTGTGCTCTATCAGTTATATTTGTGCTGTGCTCTTCAAAATAAAGGTTCTCGCATACGTCTCTGCCTTTAGACAGCGCAATGTTAACACAAATATGTTGCGACAGACAGACGAGACTACGTTATGATCACAGACCATACTGACGGTCTTTAGCTTCATTGTTATGCTCTTACTGAGCGGTGCCGCACATGATTTTGTTTTAGGACCTTCAATGACAATAAAAATGTTTTTCATATCAAATGAACAACCTTTCATCCATTTTTGAAATGTTCTGTTGGTGCATGGGTTATAAAGTAATGCAAGAGAAAACGATAGCCTCAATAAATAAATAAACAAGATAAAGTTTATCTGTATAGCACAATTTAGACACAAGGCAACTCAAAGTGCTTTACAGGCTCATACAAACTACATTAGAAGACATAAAAATTTCATTTAAAAGACATTAAAAATTGCTTTAAAAAGACATACCTCAGATCAAACCACACAGTGTAAACCACAAAGGTTAAACTACACAGCTTAAATGCAACAGCATACTGTATTGACTGTGCAGCTGACGTGCAGCTGACGTGCAGCTGACGCGCAGCAACGGTCAAACGTTGCAAATACATAAACGATGCAGAATCAAAGACACACAAAACACATGCAACAACAAAATGCTGCAAACAACAAAATGTTGCAAACAAAAAAACAATGCAGAACCAAAACGACACAAACCCCAAAACACATGCAATAGAGAAATGCTGCATATTGAGTTAACAAAACCAAAGTGTCAACACACCGGAAGTATTAAACTTTTTGAACTGTTATTGTTATATTATTGTAAAAGATTACAACCAAATATTTAATCCACGTACCTTTTTATGTCGCCTATCTAAAAGTTTTACTCCACTCTCGTCAGGTACAATGTACAGACGGTAACGCCCACCGATGTAATAATGTCCACAAATGTAATAGCCTACATTTTCCACAGACATAATAGCCTCTGCCTACTAAATGTAACATGCTATTTCCCACAAATGTAATAACTATTACGTTTGCAGGGATTTATTACGTTTGTTGGGAAGTGAAAATCTTTATTGTAATAATACAATGATTAATTGTGGTTGTTGTTTGTTTGTTACACCTACTAATACTGACCGTGGGTGCAAAATCCAGCTGCTGACTCCCTGCTCCACTATCACACAACGGACAGCACCCCCCCACCACTCTTTTTTGTTTTAAAATGTATATGTGCAAGAACTTTGTTAAATTAAAAAATGCAATACTGCTGTTACATGACTTTTCCTAAAAGTGTCTGTATTTTAATTTTGAATAGTTTTTTTTTATATATATTACACAAAAGACAAAGAAAATATATATTTTACTTATTTTGGCCATAAGCGGTCGTATTGACCGCACATCATTTTGCGGGGTCTCGTTGCATTTATTGTGCTTCTTTGCGAATTTACATGAAAGTTAATTAATCAATAGTTCTATTAGGGATTTCCCCCTCCATGACACAGCGAGCGGAGCTGTTCAACAGTCTGGTGATGCGACTCTGACTGTGTACCAGGAAGAATGTCTGCATCCTGAGCGCTGTGCACCAGGGCCGGCCCAAGGCATAAGCAAATTAAGAAGCTGCTTAGGGCCCCGTGACCACTACGGGGCCCCCAAGAGCAATTAACTTAAAAAAGAAAAAAATAATACATTATTTTTTTACATGTGTGAGTGATGATGATTCATATATTATCAAATGTATCTGCACCCAACCGTGCAGTCCACACTGAGCATCCAGGAGCTAGGAGCAGGTGAAAGATGTCGCAAAAAAGGACTTACCCTTCAGGGGCAGAAAAGGAAGAAAGAGGAAGAGGAGAAAAAATGACAAGATAAAGGTATGTCTTGGTAATGTAACATTTGTTGATATTTTGTTCCAAATACGTTAGCCTATAATAGCAAATTTACTAGCTAACATTAGTTCAAAATGTCTTACTAGGTTAGATAGCTTACTATTCAAGCTGACGTATTTGTGTTTAAGTAATACTTTGAATAAGTTGATTCTTAGTGTATATGTATTATTTTGGGTCGCTTTTTGGCATCAAAACAACGTTTTTGATAACAACGTTTGATAGCAAATATTTAATAAGTAACGTTAATTACAAACGCGGTGACGTTTGCTGGCAATATGGCTTTGCATTCATTAATTAATTAAATTAATTAATCCCTATTATGAGCATACGTTACATGAAACTTCCCAAGGAGCACTGTTAAAATATTTTTGAGGAGGCACTGACTCAGCCCAGGGGCAATCCACCTCCTCAGGAGCAGCCAAGGCTGATGAATCAGGTGATCAAAAACTGTCACCATACTGCTGTCACTCTTCTGCCGAAGCCCCGCCCACCAACGGAAACGAAATATTGAGTGGTAAATTTGTTTTGTCAGTACAAACAAAAAAACAAGAAACCGAGCCGAATTGATGATTGTTGTTTGCCCAAAATTAGAAAAACGAAAATACGACCTGTTTCTGGTTTCTCAATTTCTCATTTATACCAAAAAAAACAAACGGTTAAAACTAGGGATGCACCGATACTCCTTTTTTTTAAACCCGATACGATACGGATACTTAGATCTGAGTACTTGCCGATACCGAGTACCGATGCCGATACCTACCACCAAAACAACCCCCAAAAAACTATTAGGCAAAATGCAATTAATTGGAAGACATGTTTTATTTTCTCCTCTGCTTGTTGCAACAAATGATTATAAATGAAAAATAAACATTTTCTGTGAAATTTTCTGAGAATTATTGCAGAGTTTCCACATTTTAATCAAACAAAATATCAATTAACTATTTTGCACTGTCTCCAGCTTTCAGATTGACAACATTGATGAACCTATTGTAGAGTGTCCATATTTGAATCAAACAAAATCTCAAACTTCAGTCAGCATGCAATGGTGTGTTCTCTGAACTAAGTTTTTTTTGGGAAAGTGAGTGGCAGGTTGTTTTTGATGAAAAGAATCATCTCTGCATGATCAGCTGTGAGCCTGTTTCTTGCTCCTCCGCCGCTCCTCATGGGCTCCCGTAGTTCATAGTGGCTCCGCCCCCCGCATTGACTCTCCACAGAGAAACAAACACAACAACATGCAGCAGGCCAAGAGCTCGTTCCTAAAATGGCAGCGTCTCGCTAGTAGCTTGGTTTTGTGGCGTCGGACCTCGAACAAACCACGGTCCGCTGCACAGTTTGTTCAAAGGCTGTTGTGACTAAAGACAGCGGACCGACACATTTATCTGAGCGTCTCAAACAGACACACGTATCAGAGTGGGACACTTGTTGCTCACTATGAGAAGACCGCGGCAGCCCACCCGGGCTATAAAGCAGCTAACATAAGCAGAATCATTTAATCATTGTGTCCCGTATGAGAAGAAAGCACCACCACATTTAACAGCCTGGAGGGCGGAAGTAGATAAACCTGGTAGAAAGAGTGCCCGCCCGTATGCGACACTCCTTGAAGTACAGCGAACGCACCCGCAAAGAAGCAGCGATAATCTGATTGGTCAACAGTAGCCGGCCTTCTATTGGTTGACAGTGTTGATACACACAAAAAAATCCGTGAGCAGAGCAGAAATCCGAGAGCAGAACTTTCCTCAGCGCAAGAAGAAGAGCTGAGCAAGCAGCTATAACCGAGTGCGAGCACATAGTTTGAGCACAAGCAGAGCAAATTTGAATGCGAGAGCAGTGTTTCGACAGATCAACCTTGACCTGTGAGCAGGTATGTGTTCTGAGTGTGTGCACTTAGATCTGAGCTCACAGACAATTAGATCTGACACAGAGGGCACATTTGAATGCGAGCAAAATGTTTGTGTGCAAGGAGAAATGTGAGCACAGGCATGTGATTTTTGAGTTCAAGCACACATTTTGAAAGAAAGCAGAAGACATTTAATTGCAAGCACATAATGTGAGCACGAGAAGAAAAAATCTGTGCACGCGAAGGAGCTGTGTCACTGAAAAGGAATGAAATCATGCTCTCAAACTGAAAATGTATGCACTTGATTAATGGCATGATTTTACTTCAATACAGTGCCGGTCTGAAAGAGCTGCAAACGGAACCAAACATCGGACACTTGAAATGCCACAACCCTGTGTGTGGTAACTATGCGAGGAGAGTGGAGGTTATCTGTAGACTGTGACCAGTGATCACAACGGCTCTTTGTTTGTTTTAGATCAGCTCGTTTCCAGCTTTTTCGATTATTATTATTATTGTTTCATTATATATTATTAAGCGTCTTGTTCTGAGTTTTCTCTATTAAAATCTTGTGTAAATATGCAATAATTAGCAGAGAGTCAGCAGCTGGACTTTGCGCCCACGGTCAGTAGTATTAGTAGGTGTATAGGCAAACAAACAAACAACAACCACCCCAACCATTATTCATTGTATTATTACATTTGTGGGAAGTTACTACAGTAAAGATTTTCACGTCCCCACAAATAAATCATTGCAAACATAACAGTTATTACATGTGCAGGAAATAACATCTTACGTTTGTAGTAGGCAGCGGCTCTTACATTTGTGGAAAATGTATTACATTTGTGGGTTTATTAAATTAAATCCTGCAGATTTTTTATTACGTTTGTGGGTTTATTGACGATGTTAAATGACGATGTTTTTCTCTTAATACCTACAAAGCCTCCTGTAGGCCTGATGCAGATAGACAATGAAGCCAAGAAATTATGATAGGGAATGTTCTACCTGCCCTTATAGCCTATGCACACAGCGCAGGTCTTAGTCTAGTGAGGGAAAATTAGCTTTATTTGTGATTAAAATATGACGATGAGGACCCAACGATTGGCCTTCCTTTCCATCTCAAACTATGTTGAAATTGCATCTTTAAACAGCCCAATTTTCAACATTTTCAAAATTTCCCCGACCCTGTTCAAAAAAAGACTATCTGCGCAGTGATGCCGGTATCTGACCACTTTTTTCAGTAACGAGTAATCTAACACGTCAATATTTACAAACAGTAATCAGATTAAAGTTACTTATCATTATTTTTGTCATTTTCCTGAGTAAAAATATATATTTCTGCTTTCTACCATACCACAGGTTAGCTCTAAAAAGCACAGGAGGCGGCTTTCAGTTTCTATGGGCCCCTGTGGAACAGCCTTCCGGAGAACCTCAGGGTCGCGGAGACTGTTGAGGTTTTTAAAAAGAGGCTCAAGACCCACCTTTTTAACCAGGCTTTTAATTGATTTTTAAAAAAATTCTTCTTAATTTGTTTGATGCTGTGCTAATCAGAGCACTTGTATCCTTGATCCTTTTTTACTGTTTTAATCTCTCAGGTTTTTAGCCTCTATGCTTTGATGCTTTTATGTTTTAGTCTCCTGTGTTTTCAGCTGTTATGCTTTTAGGTTTTAGTCCCATGTGTTTTTAGCCTCTATGCTTTTTGCTTAATTTTACTTTTTTAGACTGTCAGTTTTTAATCACCAGTGTTTCCTTGTGGGGGCCTGCCAGACTGGGAGTTATCTCTGGTCTGGCCGTTGGGGGTGTTTTCGACCCGGATAGCTTGAGGGCTCCGCACCGTGGTGTGGGGCCTCCTGTCTGCCCGGGTTGGGGTGGTCCCTGTGGCGGCCTTGGACAGGGATCGCTCTCAGTGTGGTTGGCCCCCCCAAAGGTAGCTTCCTCCACGCCTCAGGTCTCGCTCCCTAGCCACGTCTCTCTAGTGACAGCTAGTGTATGTGTGGGTGTGAGTGTGTGAGTCTGTGTGTCTGTGTGAGTGTGTATGAGTGTGTGTTTGAGTGTGTATGTATTTGTGTATGTCTCTGTGCATGTCTGTGGGGGTGGGAGGGTTGAGTTCTTTTAATTTTCTTCTCTTGATTTTATTCGCTGTTTCTCTTTTCTGTTAGCGCCATACAAATAAAGATTGATTTGATTTGATTTGATTTGATTCTTCTTGTCTCGGGGAGTGATGTCACGTGTGCCACAAGTCACGTTTTCAGCACGAGCACAACTCACGTGTAATACCACGCAGCGACACAAACACAAACAACACTGGAGAGAGATGTGCGTTTTCTAGCTGGAAATACAGTCATTATTTTGAGTTCCTGTCAGCTAAAGATGAGAATGTTAAGGTTTGTTGTTCACTCTGTGCTGGCGACAAAGTACTATCAAGCTTTGAAGGAGTTTAAAAGAGTAATCAGTAATCAGATTACTTTTTAAAGGTAACTGAGGCAACACTGTGTGGATGGATGTTTTGCACTCCTAGCGACGCCCCTGGACCCGGCTTCTAATTGAGGCCGGCTTTTATTTACTCAAACTTGTATCCAGACCTGGTCCAGTAGGAGACAGCGTCACAGACTGGGATCAGTATTTGAGTGTACGCTGCTGACCATTGCAATTCTCTTAGCATTAAAGAGGAGGGGAGAAGTGACGGCAAATAAACTACTCGTTCCTGCATTAAAACAGGACCAGGCACTGAGATTTCATATAAGCTGTTGTTTAGCCCAATCAGGGGAAAAACATACAGTTAATGCAGTAAATAGGGCAACGATTAGCCTACTACAGGTCTACAGAACAAAAGACGAGTCAGGCAAAGATGACCATGGACACTCTTTTTAAGAGACCCAAGATTCATGTGCAGAACAAGAAATAATGTAAAATGATGAGACTGTCGTACAGCAGGTGGCGGTATGCACCTGACAATTGTTCGTGTTCCGCCTGTTTACACCTTTTCTTTTTCTTTACCCAGCACCTCTGGACAGAGTTGTTCGAGCCTGACCATTGAGAGCTCGGACTGACCCAAGGAAAGAGCTGGAGCCTGTATGGCTACAGTGTGTGGCAGGAGCAACACGTTTATTTATAAGTTTAATCGCTAGTAAACTTAAATGAATGTGTGCTCCAGATCCGGCTCTTTCTCTCTATAACTCTTTTAAACAGTAATAATGAGTTGATTATATTATATTTTGTTGTTTGCAAGATTTGTTCAGAATTAAATAAAAGCCTCTCCCATATAGAGAAATAGCCTACTATATTGACACACATCTGCATCTGGACATAGGCTTATGTGCTGCTCTCATATCGAGAGTTGCTGACGCCTATTATTAACTACAGGCCTTCTATCTTATTATTGTTATTATTATTACGATTATTATTATTATTACGTTTATTGTTATTATTATTATTATTATCATTTCTTAATATTATTTAATATTACGTTTATAATTTTCAGGGAGAAAGAAGCAGCCTAGATCGAAAATATGAACAAAACAGTTTTACCAAAATAAAAAATGTCTGTGTGCAACAGGGTCCAAGTTACAAAAAATCATCAGCATTGTATCAGATTAATGTAAACGATGGAGGAAAGAAATGACAGCACTCAGACAAACATACTGAAGTTCATTGCTCTGTGTGACATTTTGCAAACATTCAAGTCAAGACACCAAATCACAATACATGTCATTCAGGCATTCAGGACTGTGTGGTTTGTCCCGTTTGTCCTAGTGGTCCGATTGGCGAATTCGTTCAACCAGTTATATTCGGGAATACAATGGTGATTGGCATGCCCCCCAGGCCCGCCCGCTTACTGACAAAAACCGCCCACTAAAAAAAATTCACTCGCGCGCGCAAGCAGGGGGGAAACATTTCCGAAGGAGGAGAGAAGAGTTCCGCGAGGGAGCAGTCTGCATGCGCGAGCAGGGGAAGCTATTGCGAGCGTACTCTGCGCAATTTATGTCAGTATTCTATGCCCATACATCGGCCCATTATTGATCGGCCCACCGGGAAAAATCCTGGTACTCCCGATGGCCAGTCCACCCCTGCAATAACAGTTCTCTCGAGTGGCTGTGCGTGTGTGTCCAAGCTTGTGTGTGTGTGTGTGCGTGCAGTGCGCACGAGCGTGCGCTTGTGTTTAGGGCGGGGGTGGGGGGCTCACCTATTTTTCCATCAACTTTAATTACTTCTTCAAGATCATTCATCATTCTGAGTTCTACAGGTGTGTGTGCGGATGTATATATTGTAGAATCATGTTCATACATTGCAAAGGTAGCATTAAACAAAAATGTAAAGGAAATAATTTGTGAAAATAGGAAAACAAAGCGCCCTAAAAAAAAACTACAGCAGGGATTACTTTCTTTCATCAATTTCTTGATTAGAATTATCTACTTGGTGAGTAGAATGGGTCAGTAGCAGGGCATGCAATTTAGCGTGGATAAGGCAATACAATGATCATCACATGTCACACATGGACCATGAAGTGACACTCCTATCCCGCCAGACCACCCTGTGGCATTTAGCTGCAATGCTGGATTTGGTCCGAATACTCATAATCCTACTTTTGTAGCAAGTATTTTATTTTCCCCATTTTGTTTAATAATTCCTAAATTTACGTTATACTCCCCTGTTACATATCACCTGATTTGGCTGCTTCTGCCTTAGCTGGGTTTTAACTTTTCTCTGCATCATGTATGCTTTGAGTTTTTGGTCCAACCATGGAGCAGTAGCGTTTCACAAAGTTAGCCTTCTTACAAGAGCACGTTTGTCAGTAAGTGAAATTGATAATTTTGTAAAAACCTACAACACCAGATCAGGATCGTCCTCCTGTAGGACCCTTGACCAGTCAATAATTCTTACTTCATCATAGTAATTATTTCATAGTAAGTGTTTAAACATCCTCTTCAATGGTCAATTCCTTGACCAGATTTTGGAACTTTAGTCCTCCTTCTGGTTGCAGTTAGATTATGACCATTGCAGCCTACTAGAATTGATACATCTTCTGAGCACAATTCAGCAACATTTGTAAGAATTTAATCAATATCCACTGTTTTTTTCCACATGTTCTTGTTACCTTTCTTATAATTTTTAAAAAAGATATAGCACAAACACCTTGAATTCCAATCAATATTTAAGTCACCTAGGAAGTGAATCTCATTGTCTATATCACATTTCTTAACTGCAAATTTTCGAATAAGCTATTCTAAATCCTTTTTTATGGCAATGTATAAATTGTGGTCCACTCCAGTTTAGATAGATAGATAGATAGATAGATAGATAGATAGATAGATAGACTTTATTGATCCCAACCTCTGAAATTCCGGTGTAGTAAGTAATATATACAAAATAATGTACAAAATGTAAAAAATGTACAGAATGTAAGAAAATGTACAAAATGTATTTACTAGGGCTGTCAAAGTAAACTCGTTAATAACGCAACATCCTATAAACGGGGTTATTTTTTTTAACCCGTGATTAACGCTCGGTATAAAAAGAAACGCGCATTGTATGATTTACGGCTGTCGGTGGCACCTGTAGTCTTACTCCAGACGGTGGCAGAAGAATAAGAAAGGGAATCAGAAGAAGAAGCAGGGTTGGCGGTTCGAGAAAAACACAGTGGACTGAAAAGCGAAAGGAAATGGAGAAAGGACTTCGGAACGGCAAATTCATTTTCAAAACACTGCCAGATGGTTCGGTCGATAGGACAAAAGTTATCTGCATGTACTGTCAACATGAAATGAGTTAGCATTGAAGTACGTCGAGTCTCAAATATCATTTGCAAGCCAACGCAAGCTCATCCCTACATGAGACCAAAGTCACCATGGTTCACACGGCTCACTGCGGTACTTAAAATCTGCGGTGTAGGTGGTGAAGAGGAAGATAGGAAGACAGCACAGTTCTCTGGGGGGTGCTGATGTTGCTAATCAGATGGTCAGACACACAGTTTTGTAATCTCACATACTGCGGTCTGCCCGTCAGATAGTCAACGACCCATGTGACGAGGGGTGAATCTACCTGCATGTTCTCCAGTTTGGCCTTCAGCAGCTTGGGCTGGATGGTGTTAAAGGCGCTGGAGAAGTCGAAGAACATGACGCGGACTGAGGTGTTGGGTCTATCCAGGGAGGAGTAGGCTTCCTGCAGCAGGTAAATGATTGCGTCATCAACCCCAACATGGGACTGATATGCAAATTTTAAGGGGTCCTGTGATGGGCACGTTAAGAGTATGTCCACAAGTACAAAAACGATCTGTTTTTTCTCCGTCTTCCTCGGCATCGTTTCAAGAATATTTGCATCCATAAGGATCCACTGAAAATGACCGAAAACTTTGTAGTTCATACTCCAGGCCTATAGGTGGCCTTTGAAATTCACCAAAAACAGAGAAGAAGAGACGGAGCATGCGCATAAAGCTTGTGCACTGTAAACAAACAGACAGAAGACAGAGAAACCGACCACAACAAGAAGAAGATGAAAATGGCTAGTGCAAGGAAACCAGAATTGTTTGTGTGGACCGATAATGAGGTCGAACTTCCGCTGCAACTCACACTCAACTACAAGGCGAGTAAGTTGTAAGAAAGGCTCAATATCTTCTGTGGCACGAACACAAGCATGTAGTCCGCCATTGTTGTTGTTGTTGTTATGAGACGTCGCGGGGGTTTATGATTATCTTTATGATGATTATATTTTGTTGCTGTATTAGAGCTCTTTTGTCTGTTGACATAACACAAAAGACTTTTACATTTCATTGTGTTTTAGGGAGCAACAGAGAGCTTCATCAATGTCCGAGGTCAGAACGAAGATTTATTCACAGGGCGAAACATTCCGCCATGATTGGATGGAACTATGGCAATAATAAATAAATAATAAATAATAAATAGCCCATCTGTCAGTCCTGATGTCACAAATCTTTGCATCCCTGTGTTAATGTGATCTTGTGTTTACCTTTTCTCCTGCGTCTCTCTGTGTTCAGAACAGTTCTGCAAACAATTAAGAAATAATTTGCTGACAATTGCTGACGTGATTGATTTCCACTGCCTTGGGTTTGTCCTCATGGACAGAGGCCTTCCACTGCCCCCCTGTCCTAACTGAGGACACACCAGTGACCAGGAGGAGGAGGATGATGATGATGATGATGAGGAGGAGAGCCAGCCAGGGCCGAGGAGGAAGAGGAGGAGGGAGGATGAAGGAGGACATGAGGCTGCAGAGAGGATGGAGAGGCTCTTCTGTGCTCCGGAACAATCCTTACATTACCTCTGTTGTTATTTAGTTAATTTATGAGTTATTTTTAAATTGTTTGTTCATAATTGTTCATTTTATATAATTCATGAAATAAAATATTGTTCTATTGTTACACATTGTCTATTCCATCCAGTATTTACAGCTTAAATACAATTTATAACAGCAAACGGCATCAAGTGCTACTTTTCAGGTACAACAAGGGATTGAATGTTTTCTTTTATTATCGAGGTCTTAAAATTTACAACTATTTACAAAATTACAGCATAAATAACTATTTACAGATTATTATGAACTATGAACAAAAACTATTATTTAAAACAATATTAAAACAATGACAGATGATGTACAGTAACAGGCTGTGCAGGAGTCCCTGCAGTGCTGCTGGGCTGGATGGTGTCAGTGGGACATCATCTGGGTCGGTACTCAGGGTGTTTGGGGGTCCAGTCCCCTCTGTCCACCACATCGTCCATCAACTGGGTCTGCAGTTTTGACTCGATCGAAGGCTGCAATGTCATTAAGAATGTTTTAAGAAAGAGGCAAGAATTATAATTACATAATAATAATAATAATAATAATAATAATAATAACAACAATAATAATAATAATAATAGTCGATTATTACAACAAACAAAACTATCTACCAAACATAGGAATAACGCCTTTAAAATCAAAATAAAACCATATGTGGCGATCAGAGGCAATATCAGGGTAAGCCAATCAAAGGCATAGTAGGGTAGGTCTTGCCAGGAAAAGCAGTGGGATCCATGATAGTGCCTTGATAGTCTCCAACTGTGTCTCTGCCATTTGGTTCTAAGCAGGTACAGTCCTGCTCACCATTCTTGGCACCCATGAAGTTTAAGTACATATTGTGGAATATCTTCTGAAAAAAATGAATCAAGTGAAACGTTTCTTTTATATAGAGAACTTGTGTCTGATACAAAAGAGCAAATGATAAACAACAATTTAAAACAATAAACAATGGGATGAAAAAATAGAAAAACTGAAAGCTTGCTGTGTCACCGGTATTGGCCCCCTTTGCTGCAAAGCAGTCTGGAAACACAGGCTGTGTCCAAATTCAGGGGCAGCATCCTTCAAGGACCCATCCTTCGCCGCCAGCAAAGGCAGGGTGACAGACCTGCAGGCCGCGTCAGCCTGTTGAGAAATTGGACAGTCTACCCTTCGCAGGATTTCCTGGTTGCGAGATGATCCCGCCCCGTACGTCACTATTTATGCAGCCCAGGTCCGCAAAAATGACAAGAAGAGTAAAGTTTGACTGTCAGATCTGTTTGAGCTTCAGGAATTCCTGATTTCATTTTTAATCTTCCTCCATGTGGAGGAAGAGGAGAAGCGGCTCTGGTTTATCTCCGGCTGAGAGGACCATGGAGAGGTAAACCTGTTATGGAACCCACATAATGTTATCAATATTATCATTATTGGCTAGCTAACAGTTTGTCATTAACATACTGATACATTACGTTAATGCTGATATGTAAACTGCTGATCGCCACATATGGTTTTATTATGATTTTAAAGGCTTTGTATTTAAAATGTTTGTAGATATTATTAGATTATTGTTATTATAATTAGAGTATGAAATTATAATTCTTGCCTCTTTCTTAAAACATTCTTAGTGACATTGCAGCCGTCCATCGAGTCAGACCTGCAGACCCAGTTGATGGAGGATGTGGTGGACAGAGGAGACTGGACCCCCAAACACCCTGAGTACCGACCCAGATGATGTCCCACTGCCACCATCCAGCCCAGCAGCACTACAGGGACTCCTGCTCAGCCTGTTACTGTCCATCATCTGTAACTGTTTAAATATTGTTTTTAATAATAATTGTTTTTGTTAATAGTTAATCATATGTTTTATGCTGTCATTTTGTAAATAGTTGTAAATGTTAAGATCTTAATAATAAAAGAAAACATTCAATCCCTTGTTGTCCCTGAAAAGTAGCACTTGATGGTGTTTGCTGTTATAAATTGTGCTTAAGCTGTAAATACTGAATGGAATAGACAACGTGCGACAATATTTTATTTCATGAATTATATAAAATTAACAATTATGAACAAATAATATAAAAAGAAACCATACATTAACTAAATAACCACAGCTATGATGTCAGGATTGTCCTCTGGAGCAGAGAAGAGCCTCTCCATCCTCTCTGCAGCCTCATGTCCTCCTTCATCCTCCTCGAAGCAAGAGAAAAGGTCAACACAAGATCACGTTAACACAGGGATGCAAAGATTTACAAAAAGTGACATCAGGGCTGACAGATCAGCTTTTTATTATTTATTATTATATATTATAGCCTTACTTCCATCCAGGTGGCTGAATGTTTCGCCCTTTGAACTAATGTTGTTCTGACCTCAGACAGTGATGAAGCTCTCTGTTTGCTCCCTAAAACACAATGAAATGTAAAAGATGTTTGTGTTACGTCAACAGACAAAAGGGTTCTAATACAGCAAAAAGATATAATCATCATAAGGATAATCATAAACTTAGCACTTTATTCCAACTAGACTTTACACGGATCACAGCCTGATCTAAATCTGTTCATCTTGGTCCATTTATGTACATGAAGTAAAACGAGTCTGTAACATCTCCACAGTCACAGTACGATATAAGATATAAGTCAACCTCTGAACGTCTAATGGCTGAAAGTAAAAGGCATTAAGTTGAGCATTACCAGCGTATTTTAACTGATATTTTGAGGTCCCTTGAAGTTGAACATATCTGGCGTTTGACGATAAAATGAGTAAAAACTGAGTATAGACCCAATACTTACATTCAAATGAGAGATCTGCGCCACTTGAGGTCGCCATTATTTATTTATTTATTTCTTCTCTTTGGGCGCGCAATGAATCTTGGGCAATGTGTAGCTGCGAAGGATAGTAGCGGTGTGTCCTCCAGAAACAGGCAAAAGAAGGAGGCATTTGTGGGGAGCATTTGGAGCACACTTTGAATTTGGAGAGGCTTCGCGCGGCGTAGTGACGTAATTGCACTTCAACTACGCACTCCGAATATTGCTGCCCCTGAATTTGGACACAGCCACAGTGTGACTCACCTGTGGTAAATCACAAATGAGAATCACCTGTGATAAATTGTCTGTGCCCATGTGACATGAATTAGCCAATGAATGTTGACTTCCATGTTTTAAAAAGCCATCTGTTATCCCCTGTTCCTCTGTCACAATGGTGAAGACAAAGGAGCTGTCTGAGGACATCAGAAGTGCGATAATTAGCAAACACAAGACCTCCAAAGGGTATAAGGCCATCTACAAAGACCTTGGTATCCCTGTTTCAACAGTGCATAATGTTACTAAGAAGTTTGCCAAGCATGGAACTGTCAAGAACCTCCCTAGACTTGGGGGGAAGAGAAAAATTGATGAGAGATTCTTCGAAGGTTGGTGCGAATGGTGGAAAAAACACCACGTCAAATTGACCTGAAGGCCAGTCTGGAACAGTCTGGGGTCATGGTTTCAACAAGTAACATATTCCACACACTAAACCAAACAGGACTTCATGGGTGAAGGCCAAGGAAGACACCATTGCTGAGGAAAAGCCATAAAAAGGAACAACAAATCTTTGCCAACGAGTCTGCTGCTGGAAACAAGGTTGAATGATGTGAAGTTGTGAGCAGGGAACCAAAACAATGAGCTGAAAGAGGCTAAAATTCTCCAACGGAGAAGGTTATGTTCTTGCCTTTTGGTTGGTAGTTTTGTCAGCAGGATTACACCAAAACTGAGCATATTTTCATGAAACTTGAAAGGATGGGTCCTGGCCCAAATGGACCACATGAACCTTTGCCTTAGATTGAGATGAAGGGACAGATCCAAGGTTTTTGTTCTCATTCTCTTTAACATTGTGAGATGCTGTTTTTTTTTATTTCTTTTTGTTTTGTTTTATTTTTTTTTGCATTTTTGTTAATTATCTCAGAGAGTAATCCGTGGGTGTTAAAGAAAAATAGTAGACATAAATATGGTATCTATGAGTGAGCACAATGACTCATTATACAGGTCTATTGAGTTTGATACTAGATTTAGATTGACTGAATTAAAGGGGACAGTTGGACCTTGGTATGCACTCTAGTATATGAATGATAACTTTCAGGCAAAGTTACATTTTTCAGATATACAAACAAACAGACACACTAGCTAATTAACTAAAGCTGTCTATAAGAACATCAACTTCACTTTATAGAATTCTGGTGAATTGATCATTTTATGCAATAACATTAAGTTTACTGGGCTATTCACCACAACAGCGTAACACGTTTCTGCTGCGTTGATGAGAGATGAAAATGCGTGTGATTTTCAAGCCATCTGGACCAAAATGAGCTGATTTGAACTTTTCTTGGGGCACTGCCTTCCTGCCCCCTGCTATCAGCAATCCTGTCATGCCCTGTTCAATTGATTCACTGCCATTCACAGAAAATGAAAATGAGGCAGCAGCCCCGCCCAGCTCCTTATGTTTGGTGTGATTTCAGCTTAGTCTGTCACACCTCAATATACATTTTGACTGTCACCTTTCTCCTTCCTTTTCCACTATCCAAATGTCCTTGTGACAGTCACTCTACACAAAGCAGAATTCATAAAAATACATCATGACACACAAGGTCATTTTGAATGAGTTTGATCTATCACTTATTTTCAACCTGACATGTTAATGCAGCAGTTTCTAATAATTCAGCCATGAGATTTGATGGGTGTTATCATGTCTCATCTGTTTTCTTATGGTTGAATGGTTGAAGTGGAGGAAATAATGTGTATTTTCTTGACTAATGACTCAGTATTGATTCTGTTGTTTGTGCCTTTGTCAGAGAGACAGTGTTTCATTGAACTACTGTAAATAACATGTGGGGCTCATGTCTGTTCTCATTTAGAATTTAATGAAGTTGCACCCTTACCTCAGTGATGGACAGGTTTTGAATAGGTCAACATTTTCTCAGATTCATGTAGATTCAGGCAGACACAAATGGGAGACTAGTTATCAAAGTTCATGTAATTTATTCACTGTCATACAAAAAAATATGCCCTCCTTATCGGTTATGCCCTCCCCGTGTTGTTTGTACATATGGTATATGTTACAGTTAAAATATTCCTGTAATTACAGTTCTTTCCTTTTCTTCATTTGTATTTTCTAGCTGTTCTTGTTCCAGTTACTGAGAGGGCTGTCCTACATCCACCAGAGGTACATTCTTCACCGTGACCTGAAACCACAAAACCTGCTCATCAGTGACACTGGAGAGCTCAAACTCGCTGACTTTGGTGAGTAGGCCAGACAGTGATGCTCTTTTTTGTGTATCTGTTAGACTAGTGCATTGCCCGTAGGAAGCATGTAGCCTCTTCCTATAGAAAAGTGGGAGGTTAAGTAGCTTTTTAGTGGATGGCAAAATGAGGTTGTGTTTGAAGGTGGAACATCAGGGATATAATTGGCTGTTTTTGACTACTTTTGATTATACCATTATATTTTACCTTGAAAACTATTTACCTTGCCTTGTTTGGTGTCATTATTTTCAGCACAACCTCACATGTTTGACTGTACATTTATTTTTTCATTTTGACATATTATATTAACACTATGGACATAAAATCACAAAATAACATAAAATCAGAGTAGGAAAAAGTTAGATTTTTTACTGTGAAAACCACCAACAGTTTAATGAACCAATTGCATTAGTTATATAATATATACATAATATATAATATATATATATAATATAATATAAATTGCTGTTAGCTGAAGTTTTTGAAATTTACAAAGTTATATGTAACTATTTACATTAAAATGCAGGCAATGCCTCAGGCTCCTCAGCTCATTCCTGCCTGCTCCGCAATTCAGCAGTTGACTCACAACACAAATAAAAACGACTACACTACACACTAAACACACTACACCAAACACTTCATTACACACTAACTATACACTCCAAACACGCTATATGTCGCAAATCTCTCAACTCTCAAAACTTGCTATCTCTGTCGCTGTCTGTATCACCGCCGACATCCCTCACACGACTTCCCGTTCCTCATCAACCAAACTTGCTGCTTGGACACTTTCGTGACAAAAGCCAGTTTTTACCGTTTCTTCCTGCACCAGACACAAAGCAAACGTGACGGCAATGTTCGCGAAAAAGCGTGGCGCACATTATTTATCCTCAGTCTGGTTTTGGACATGCCGGTGGGTCCGGTACATCGCCTCGGGAGGTGGGCCGTCAGGGTGAGGTAGCAGCTAGCTACACACGAACATCCACAGATTTTGATTACACTTTGTTGTCGGCGCGTCTGCAGATCTCCTCTGAATATCTGCTCTGTCACCTTGCTTCAGTTCTAATGTGAGGCCATAAGAGCCAGAGTGATAAATACACAGTAACTGTATTGAATCTGCACAAATCGCCAGTTATTTTTGTCAGTAGCTGTACCGTAGACGTAATTTTTATTCTTATATTTAGTGGAACAAAATGTTAAAGGTAAACTATGCAGGAATAGTTAATTACTAAAACACAACATTCAAACTTGGCCCCTTGTCCCCAGCTCAAAGCCATTAGAAGTGCAATACTTGTACTGCAAGCTGCTGTTGTAGCAAAGTTGCATTTCCACAATCACAAAAAGACGTGCATCTCATTGTCTAATTTCACAACTTCCTATCTATGTTCTGTGTTGTTGACCCAATCAAAGAGATGGACAACATCCCTCATTATTTTACTCATATATTTCCTAAATCCCTCAAATCCCCCTTCACCCAATCCCATCCATGTCTTCCATTTCTCCATCCCTCTGCCCAGACAGATGGGGGGAGGAGGAAGGTGGCAGCTTCATCAATAATGCAAACCATGTATTAGGGCAGAAACATTACTGCAAGGGGAATGAGAAGGAGAAAATATCAAATGAGTAAGAATGAAAATCCTTGGCCTTTTAGTCTGGCCTTTAACTCAGAACCAGCCTTCTGCCTGAAGGATGCCAGATGAGGAGGGTTGAGGCTGTGTGTGTGTGTGTGTGTGTGTGTGTGTGTGTGTGTGTGTGTGTGTGTGCGTGCGTGCGTGCGTGCGTGCGTGCGTGCGTGTGTGTGTGTGTGTGCGTGCTTTTGTGGCTGCCAGGGCTCCCTGTCGTCCTGGGCCTTGGCAGCAGCAATACTACTGGCCAACAGCTGAGGCCTGCTGGTTGTTGATGAGAAAGACTCAGGCAGAGTGTCAACAAAGGAGGGGCTGCAAGGTACAATACAAGGTGGCATGGGAGGGGGGTGGTTGAGGGTGAGCTGGCAAGACATAATATAGATAAATATCTAAATATCATCAGTTTGTCTATCCAACTCTGCAGTCTGGAACAAAGTATGGACATTAATTGTCGATATTTATAGTTCCTAGACAAGGATTCTTAAAGAGAAACTCCAGGAGTAGCGGTAGCCTAGTGGTCACAGTGTATGCTGTATGTCAATGTGGTCATATTATATTATTGTCTTTCATCAGTTTGATTACAGCTGATGGTCTTTGTTGTATATCATACCCACAGTTGGTTTTTGTCAGTTGTGGCCTGTTGTACATGGACCAGATCCATGGGTGGTGTATAAATTGAAGAGGTGGGCAAAATAACCGATGAATGTAAGAATCTTGATTCCTGTCTCATACAATTCAGAATCAAATTGTAAATGTCAAAAAAGTATTTTTCTAAGTGTCAATTAATAACATGATGCTGATGGAAGCAGAAGTCAACTATGAGGGCAGTGCAGCACCCAGACAATTTTCAGCACACATATGCTGGAGTCTTCTTCAAGTTACGGGACGGCTGTGGCTCAGTGGGTAGAGCAGGTCGTCTAGTGATCGGAAAGTCACCAGTTCGAATCCCGGCTCCCCCTAGTTGCACGTCGAAGTGTCCTTGGGCAAGATACTGAACCCCAAATTGCTCCTGGTGAGCAGTTGGCGCCTTGCATGGCAGCCTCCGTCATCATGAATGTGTGTGTGAATGGGTGCATGTGGCATGTATTGTACAGCAGGATAGTATTACAGGAGTACAATCCACCACAGTTAACCATAGAATAAATCTACATGCTCATGACATCCTACTCTATCCATAGAAGTATCTCTACCAGAAAGCATGAACCTATGTGTCCAAACTATGCCATCAACTGGTTATAAACAACACTGTCACAAACTGTCCAAAAAGCCCATCGTTGTGATCAAAGTTAGCATACACTTGTAAAGAGCATGTAGTGTATATCATGGCCGTCTTATGTTCCAGTAATATGTGTGTATATATATATATATATGTATATGTATGTGTATATATATATATATATATATATA
>CAEMYA010000795.1:228526-294588 GCA_903131615.1 Diplodus sargus | reverse complement strand
TCTCGACCGGAAAAAGGTGGCTTGCTCACTCCGGGTTGGGGGAGAGTTCCTGCCTCAAGTGGAGGAGTTTAAGTATCTTGGGGTCTTGTTCACGAGTGAGGGAAGGATGGAGCGTGAGATTGACAGGCGGATCGGTGCAACCGGTCTGTCGTGGTGAAGAGAGAGCTGAGCCGAAAAGCGAAGCTCTCGATTTACCGGTCAATCTACGTTCCTACCCTCACCTATGGTCATGAAGTTTGGGTCATGACCGAAAGAATAAGATCCCGGATACAAGCGGTCGAAATGAGTTTCCTCTGCAGGGTGGCGGGGCGCTCCCTTAGAGATAGGGTGAGGAGCTCTGTCACCCGGGAGGAGCTCGGAGTAGAGCTGCTGCTCCTCCACATCGAGAGGAGCCAGCTGAGGTGGCTCGGGCATCTGTTTCGGATTCCCCCGGGACGCCTGTTCTTGGCATGTTCCACCGGGAGGAGACCCCGAGGAAGACCCAGGACACGCTGGTGTGACTATGTCACCCAGCTGGCCTGGGAACGCCTTGGGATCCTCCCGGAAGAGCTGGAGGAAGTGTCCGGGGAGAGGGAAGTCTGGGTGTCCCTGCTCAGGCAGCTGCCCCCGTGACCCGGCCCCGGGTAAAAGGAAGAAAATGAATGGATGGATGGATGGATGGATGGATATATATATATATATATATACATGTACATATTCAGACTCATTCGGCCATTATTTCTTTACCCAAACAGAAATGTAAAAATTACAATTTGTGGTTTAAAATGAGTAATGAACTAGCACTGAGCAATTTGTACTATTGCGCCTGAAAGTATCATAATAACTGTGCTCAGGGTCCATCTATGCTACAGTAAGATTTCTCATTTACACTCCAGAGGTAATTTGTTTAGGCCAGGCATCTTCATATTTCCAAAACATATTTCCTCTGTGCTTCACATTTGTATATCCTAGCTATCATGGCAGATATAATTCCAGTGAGAAATAGGATATCTCATAGCAGTGATTACATGTACCCAATTAGTACAAAGTAAGGAAAGTGGTGCGTATTTCACACAATATTGAACTATTCCTTTACACCAGTCCTGTAAATTGAGAACATAAATGAAGAGCAAAGACAAACTGAATTAAAGCTGCAAGCAGCGTTGAATGGCCCCTCGCAGTCCACGCGCGTCGGGGCATGCTGCTGTCAATGCATGCTGCCGTCGGGGAATGCTCAAGCAACACCTTCAGCTGAGGAATTCGTTAAAGCGGTTGCCTGCTACTGCCGGAAGTAAGTAATGAACGCTGAAGCCAGAAAAACTGTGTGAACTGCTGCATGATTCCCCGGACAAAGACTGAGTCGATGATCCGCTTCTGGAGCTGGCTGAAGAGAATGTCCACACGAGGCATAATACAATTAAACAGTTTCAGGAAGAAGCTGAAAGTATCATCGTCCAGTAGCCTCACAAACCCTCCAGCATCCGGAGTGGTAGGCTCAAACTCCCCTGATGGTTTCAAAACACTGGATTATGTCACCTTTGTGCTCAAACACAGTGTTCAAAGCACAGACATGGAAGTCCCATTTTACTGTGCTTGCTCTTGGGAGTCTGTGTGCTATCACTCTATCAAGCACACTGGTTCTCTTGGGAGATCTTGAAAAAAGTCGAGAGAATCCAGCCAGGTCAGAGAAGAACTGATGAACTAATGGAATGTGAGATGTCACCTGCTGCATGATGAAAGATGAAGATGAAGAAAGATGAACATTTAAAAAGCTGAAGAGTCAGAAAAGCTGAGAAGTAAGAGGGCTGACAGAGCTTAAAAAGGTGAACAGTTTCAATGCTGGCCATATGCTGGAGCAGTAGCAGAGCGATTTTTGAAAGAAACCTAACTCAAAGTCACACAACATATACTTCAATGTAAAATAACACAAACTGCAATAGTGATCAAATTATCTATAACTACAAGCAGAAACCACTTACAGTTCCTCAAGAATGCACACATCATTAGAGAAACACGCAGAAAGTACATGCAGCTTCACACGGTCTGCTCACTGACTGGTCTGCTGCATTTCAGTGTGACTGAGCATGTCCTGACTTGTTCACTTGCACCAGTAGAGGGTATTGTTGCACCTTTACCTGTAGAGTTTTCTTACTGTTTCTGTGGCTGCACACATGCTGAAGCAATAACAGAGACAAAGTAAAAAATGTCCCCATAAGAATGAATGGGAAAATGCCTCCCAAACTCCTGCCATTTTTGAAAGAAAGCTAACTCAAAATCACACAACAAATTTCCATGTGAAATAACACAAACTGCAATAGTGATCAAATTATCCATAACTACAAGCAGAAACCATTTACAGTTCCTCAAGAACGCACACATCATTAGGGAAACACACAGAAAGTCCAGACTGGTCTGCTGCATTTCAGTGTGACTGAGCATGTCTTGACTTGTTCGCTGCTAGTTGTCTTTGCACCAGTAGAGGGTGTTGTTGCACCTTTACCTGTAGAGCTTTCTTACAGTTTCTGTGGCTGCACACATGCTGGAGCAATATCAGAGACATAGTGGAAACAGTTAACACAAAGTGGAAAATGTCCCCTTAAGAATGAATGGGAAAACGCCTCCCAAACAATACACACCCATTATAAAATCAGAAGATGGTCTAAAACTGTGATGATTTCAAAACCGTAAAAGATTTTAAAAAGCTGAATACGTGCCCAATAGTTCAAGGTCTTCTGACTCCTTAGAAGGTGGAATGGTGTCTCTAGCTCAAAGCATGAGGTATAAGGAGAGGTTAAAAGTCAAAGAGTTTTGAAGAGGATTTGAAGATTTTCCCATTTACTTTCCATTCACAATAATTAGACTGCGACCAGAGCGCCACCTATTTGCCGATTTGCACCAAATTTTACACAGACCATCATTAGGCCATAGTACACAATCATGAACATTTATGTGATAATCAAACAGTATTTTGTAAAGATATGCAAGATTGTCTGTTTTCAAGACAATATGCAGGAATTTGTCATTTTATATTTCGGGCAGTTTATGGACTATTAAAATTCTTTTGACAACTTTTTGTCAGGAGGGTCTACAGATGATACATGCAAAGTTTGATGCAAATTGGTCAAATCGTCTGGGACAGGGGTCAGCAACCCAAAATGTTCAAAGAGCCATATTGGACCAAAAAAACAAAAAACTAATCTGTCTGGAGCCGCAAAAAATTAAAAGCCTTATATAAGCCTTATATGAAGGCAACACAGGCTGTAAGTGTATATTAGCTATATTAGCCTACTATCAAAATGACTAAGTAGGCCACAAATACATAATGAGCATTCATGAATAAATGCTTATTTTCCCTGCAGCGCATCCTGGAGAGAATGACACACTATGTGACTACTCTGCTGTACGATATTTGGTGCTTTAAGTTTAACTTCCATTACAATATTAATGTATTATGTTTTGTTGCAATGATGAAATTATAGAAATACAGTAAAGAATTCGATCATTTCTTCTTGCGGCCCATTAGAGTTCACATACCTGCATAACAGCGCTGTCTGTTCGATATCGATCACATCACACGACTCATCACAGGCAATTGAGAACGCTGGAGCTGAATTTATGTCCTTGATTTGCCGATTGGTGATGTTGCCTGCCATTTTAATGGCCCTTTCTTTCACCGTCCATTCTTCCTTGAATCCTCTATTCTCATCAGCTATCTTTCTCTTTTTTTTTTACCTTTGGGATCCATGGCCATTGACACACCCGCCGGTTTGTTTACCGCGCTGAAACGTGGTTCGCAGGCTGTGACGCAAATCTTCGTTGACAGAAATATTGAAATTTAATATTGATTATGCACATTTTTACAGCATTGGAAAACGTTAAGAATGTTTGTCCTCCTACAGAAACCATATTAAAACAAAAAATATATCCCCCCATCCATTTTCCTACATTTTTGAAGAGGCTCCAGGGAGCCACTAGGGGGGCGCTAAAGAGCCGCATGTGGCTCCAGAGCCGTGGGTTGCTGACCCCTGGTCTAGGAGGAGTTCGAAAAAGCAGGTTTTTCATTGTTTGCAATTTTGGAAAGGAAAGTTACTGCAAATATGGGCGTGGCCTACATCAAACAATTCAGCTGAATTCAGGGAACAAATACGTATGAGGTTTAATAATGTGCAACATATTAAGTGGGAGTTATGAGCGAAAAAGGCTTTTGCGTTGAAAATAGCGCCACCTGCTGGTCATTTTTGGTGAGTGAGTCACAGGGGCCATTCTATAGCACCTCTATGAATTTCATTTCCATAAGTGTTACGGTGTGGGCACAGGGTTAAATATAAAATTAAAGTGGCACCACAGGCGCCATCTAATGTCGAATTGGTAAACCCTTCATAAGCTGTCCTCAGAAGGGCACTGACATTAACTAAGCAAAGTTCCGTGTCAATCTGATGAACAGATGTGGAGATATAAAATAGTTCGCTTTAAAGAGCGCCACCTTGTGGTCATCGCCTAAAATTTTGCACAGGGGATCATGGCGAAGTAGTATCCTGAGTTTCATGTCATTAGACCACACTAATGTGGAAATATACAACACTTCCTGTTTTGAAGCAAATCTGCAAGAAGTTATTATTTCATAACTTAAAAATTAAATTTTCTATTACAAGTCTGTGAATAACTTTTTGTCAGGAGGGTCCACAGATGCTGTGTGCCAAGTTTGGTGCAAATCGGTGAAATCGCCTGGGAGGAAAGTGGTGCGTATTTCACAAAATATTGAACTATTCCTTTACACCAGTCCTGTAAATTGAGAACATAAATGAAGAGCAAAGACAAACTGAATTAAAGCTGCAAGCAGCGTTGAATGGCCCCTCGCAGTCCACGCGCGTCGGGGCATGCTGCTGTCAATGCATGCTGCCGTCGGGGAATGCTCAAGCAACACCTTCAGCTGAGGAATTCGTTAAAGCGGTTGCCTGCTACTGCCGGAAGTAAGTAATGAACGCTGAAGCCAGAAAAACTGTGTGAACTGCTGCATGATTCCCCGGACAAAGACTGAGTCGATGATCCGCTTCTGGAGCTGGCTGAAGAGAATGTCCACACGAGGCATAATACAATTAAACAGTTTCAGGAAGAAGCTGAAAGTATCATCGTCCAGTAGCCTCACAAAACTTCCAGCATCCGGAGTGGTAGGCTCAAACTCCCCTGATGGTTTCAAAACACTGGATTATGTCACCTTTGTGCTCAAACACAGTGTTCAAAGCACAGACATGTGCTTTGAACAGTTATTTCATAACTTAAAAATTAAATTTTCTATTACAAGTCTGTGAATAACTTTTTGTCAGGAGGGTCCACAGATGCTGTGTGCCAAGTTTGGTGCAAATCGGTGAAATCGCCTGGGAGGAGTTCTAAAAAGTAGGTTTTCGACGTTTTGCGACTTAGCGAAAATGGGCATAGCCTATACCACGAGATTCAGCACAATTCACTGAACGCGTGGATATAAGGTTTTTGAATGTGCGACAAAGTATATGGGAGTTATTAGCCAAAACGCACTTTCCTTAATAACAGCGCCACCTAGTGGTGGAAATTCAGGACAGCAATAGAGTATAAAATTTTTCGCCAGGTGTGACTTATATTCCAAGTTTGGTGAGTTTTGGGGTATGTTCAGGCAGTGAAAAATGCGATCATTTTGTGAGGAGAAAAATAATAATAATCATTAAAACTGCGAGCAGTGATGAACGGGCCCTCGCAGTCCGCACGCACGTTGGGGCATGCTGCCGTCCAAACGCGCCACAGCTGAAGCCACATTGCTTGATCGTTGTTCACAGAGGCGGCAACCGCCTGCGTTTGGGACAGTGCCCGCGGAGGATGAATATCAGCCTCGTCTCCCAACGTGTGTTAGTAATGCGATGGGTTGCCCCTGCCAGTATTAAGTGCTTTCAGGTGAAGTCAGAACAACTTCCTGCAATCCACAGACATCCAAATGGACTGCAGGTGAATGATTTCTAAAACATTTAGTAATCAGGAACGTTTTGACAATCGATTCTGCACTGTTATGTTGTGTGAAGTGTTACGGCCTTCTCTTTGCCTTCGTCTGGAATTCAGACATGGACACCTGTGTTTTTGCAGGGAATAGATTGGAAGTGGGACAGAGAAGGGGGGGGTTGTGGCTTGCAGTAAACTTCTTCAGCCCTAAATTCCAACCCGGGTCCACTGCGTATGTGGCATGCACTCTAACCACTCGACAACAGGTGCAGCTAAGACACTGCCTCCTGTTGTCACTGTGAAGGCAGGAAGGCAGCGCATCATAGGGGAGGATGGAAGTGGAATGCCACAGATTTAGATAGGTAGTGGAGCGCAGCCTGATGTGATTCTTCCTTTTGGAAAGGGACAGCGGTCAAGTGACCAGGTTTGACGAGCGTCCTGCATTAGCTGTGTTTAACCAAAGAACTCACTCAGTCGTTTCATATCGCAGGGGAAGCCACTTCATTCATCGCGGAAAAGTTGGGCAGAATCACAACTACACACATCTTATTTAGTGCAACATTGACAGGGCAGACACAACACGCAAATGGCATTCTTAGTAAATTGGCTTATTTGAAAATTGTGTGCTGTGGCTTACTACCACTGCCTTATCCATTATGTGGCTCAAGCCATTACCCTTCACATATGCCCTGTTGTAATGTGCAATTTACACAAAACTACCTGCAAATGCCATGTACATCTGACTATGATTGTCATCAATGCACATAAATGAGTGTAGAATAATGCTCATTTGCCTTCTTTCAAAAATGTATTGATGGCTGTCTATCAGTGTCAAGCTTTTGATCTAAGTTCTGCTTTGTTTGCTAGTTTTTATTCCATAAAGTAGTGTGCAGCCAAATTTTGCAGTTTCAATAAAATCTGATAAATATGAGGCTGACTTCCTGCAATGGAATGGAACTATTCAGAGATTATTCAGATAGGATACATGTGCCTTGAGAGAAAACAATGCCATCTAGTGGCGACTTGCATCACGTACACCATAAATTCATGTGCTTCTAATCAAAATTGACCACTTCCTGTTGGACTGAGAGTGTGGGTGTACATGAGTCATTTGTGCGTCTTGTCATAACACACATGCATGCCAACTTTCATTCATGTACATGCATGTAGGGCACCAAAATTGACTGAGATAAACCTTACTTCATGCTTCCAGTGGGTGTAAAGTGGGTGGCGCTATGGATATGACACAGTATTGATGCACAGATCTATTCATGGCGACTCCCTCTATTCCCTCTCGATTTGGCCGAGCTAGGAAATAGTATGAAGGAGTTATCAGGACTTGATGCTTCATGACGAAGGACTGTTATGGCGGGCTCTGCAACTGCCAGCAGGTATGACGTAGGATAAAGATTTCCATAACTTTTCATCTTCAAGGTAAGAGGATGCTACTGAGAGACTTTGAAGTCGGTGGTGTTACATCTGTAGGAGGAGATAATTTAAGTACGAAGATTAGCATAATTCAAAATGGCGGCCAAAAGCAAAATGGCAGACTAAGTATTGATGCTGAAATTTGTTCAGGCAGACAGCCTCTACAGTTACGAGCAGTTTGGTGTGGATAGGAAATTATATGTTGAAGTTATACAGCCTCGATGCTTGATGGCGTGAGGACAAAATGGTTTCCACTGCACCGCCCACTAAACTTTGGCGCAGCTGAATGATTTCAATAAATTTTGTTCTTCGAGGTATAAAGAAAATTACTGAGTTAATTTGAAGACTGTGGTGTTTAAGCTCTAGGACAAGATAATTTTCAAAGTAGGCATGAATTTGTCAAAAACGCCGCCAAATTTCAAAATAGCTGACTTCCTGTTGGACTGAGAGTATACATCCAAATGGGTTTTTTGTGCGTCTGTTCATGAAGAATATGTGTACCAATTTTTGTCCTTCTATGTTACAAGTAGGAGGCGGGGCATCACAATAGGTGGCGCTACAGAGCCCATGCGTCACGGCCACGCCCCATGACTACACAGGTCTCATCAGGGCGACTCCTTCTGCATTCCTGAGAGATTTGGCCAAAATAGGACATTGTATGAAGAAGTTATGAGGACACGATGCTTTACGGAGAAGGATTAGAATTGACCGCTCCAATGCGGCCAGCAGGTATGACGCAGGATAAAGATTTCCATAACTTTTCATCTTCAAGGTCAGAGGATGCTACTGAGCGACTTTGAAGTCGGTGGTGTTACATCTGTAGGAGGAGATAATTTAAGTACGAAGATTGGCAATATTTCAAAATGGCGGCCAAAAGCAAAATGGTAGACTAAGTATTGATGCTGAGATTTGTTTCGGGCAGACAGCCTCTACAGTTACGAGCATTTTGGTGTGGATAGGAAATCATATGTTGAAGTTATACAGCCTCGATGCTTGACGGCATGAGGACAAAATGGTTTCCACCGCACCGCCCACTAAACTTTGGCGCAGCTGAATGATTTCAATAACTTTTGTTCTTCAAGGCATGAAGAAAATTACTGAGTTAATTTGAAGACTGTGGTATTTAAGCTCTAGGACAAGATAATTTTCATCTAAATGGCTGCCTTCCTGTTAGAGTGACAGTATGGTCCCCCCAGACTTTTTTGTGGGTCTGCTCATGAGGAATCTGCGTATTGAATTTCGTTCTTCTACGCACTTGTGGAAGGCGGGGATGAACATTAGGGGGCGCTACAGAGCCCGCAGGTCACGACCATGCCCAATGACAATGCAGGATCGCAATTTTCGCCAGATGTAACATATATTCCAAATTTGGTGAGTTTTTGGGTATGTTCAGGCATCCAAAACTGCAGTCAAACTTGGAGAAAAAAATTTCTTTCCTTCCAAAAACAATAGGGACCTCGCAGGTCTACCTGCTCGGGCCCTAATTACGATTATGATAGGTTCCCTGCTCGGGCCCTAATTAAAGCTGCAAGCAGCAATAAACGCGCCCTCGCAGTCCACGCGTGTCAGGGCGTGCTGCCGTCGATGCATGCTGCCGCCAGGCTTGTCAACGCAACACCTTCCAAAGGGGAGGTTTTTCCTATGATTTGGTGGGCTGCTCCTCCTGCCGGTATTGAACAATGCATGCGGAAATCAGAAGAACTCCCTGCAAAATACATACAGAACAAATAATGAGAGAGTACTGTGTTTGACCCTATAGACTGCTAAACAGCATGATGGCTTTATATACTGACTGTTAACCACAGTAAATAATTAGGGCCCGAGCAGGGAACCTGCAAGGACCCTATTGGTTTTTTTTTTCAAATGATTATTAGGGGGCCAAGCCCGAGGGGCCGAGGGAATACGCGTTTCCTAGGACCAGCGGTGCTAGGAACCCTATTGTAATTGTAAAGATTTTTATTTTTATTTTTCTACGGCTAAAAGTGGTGCTGCAGCATAAACCGTCCAAGGGAGAGCGGTGCAATTTGGAGGATTGGTCCAGACTCCTGCGAATATCACAGACACAAAAAACTACATATATCCGCCTGCAGGGGGCGCTATAACGTCTTTGCCTATAACTCCCATACCGTATATCGTATGTTCAAAAACCTTGTATCCCCATATTCCCTGAATGGAGCTGAATCACTTTGCAATTGGCCACGCCCACTTCCGGTTAGAACGGTTTTTTCACAAAATCGCAAAAACTGGAAAACTTACTTATTCGAACTTCTCCTTGGGATTTTGTCCGATCTGCGTGAAACTTGGCACATACACTCTTCAGCTGGACCTGATCTAAAGTTATCAAAAGAATTTTGCTCGGTCAAAAAATGCGCAAATTGTTAACAAACACATTTCTGTAGATAGCTATAAAAATGTAAACTGTTTTATATCTTGGTCAAACTAAATGCTATTAACACCAAATTTCAGATCCTTGGTTGCCATGACACTGGGAAGGGATAAGCCGAATTTGGCGAACTTTGACCTGTAGGGGGCGCTAAAAATATGGGAAGTTGATATCTCTTGAACGGCTACACCGATAATTACGAAATTTGGTCGGTATGATGTAGGGCCAATCCTGAGGCTATATCTAGAAGGTGGTCATGACTGGTCAATGTGGGCGTGGCTTATTACAAGACAAACAACAAACATTAATTTCAGCCAAACTATTATGCTGAGAGCTTTAAAATGTATGTGGTACATAAAGAATAGGACACAGTTTTTCCAAAACAAGAATTGCACATGTACTCCACTAGGTGGTGCTATAATTTATGCAATCGCGTTTTTGCCTGTAACATCCACATTTTCAATAACATATTCGCAAACCTTATATTCATAGGTTCCCTGAATAGAGCTGGGTTTTTTGACATAGGACACGCCCACTTCTGCTGCACATTTCGTTCGCTAAACTGCCGCATATGAAAAACCTACTTTTTCAAACTCCTCCTACAATTTAAGCGCCATCTGCCTGAAATTTTGCACATACAATCTCCAGAAGTGTGTGATGAAAAGTTATCAAAAGAATTTTGGCACTCCAAAAAATCTGCTAGTTATAACCAAACAATCTTTTTTGCTCGCTAAAAAACACATATTGTTTCATATTTTGGTCAAACTAAATGCTTTCAACATCAAACTTATGTCAATTATTCCTGAAGTCATCCAGAGGCTCTGTGCCAAATTTAGTGCAAATTAGAATATAGGTGGCGCTATAATGGATGCAATCGTGTTTTTGCCTGTAACTTCCACAGTTTAAATAACACATTCGCAAACCTAATATCCATGTGTTCCATCAATAGACCTGGGTTTTCCGACATAGGACACGCCCACTTCTGCTGTACATTTCGCTTGCTGAAAACTCCTCCTTGGGATTTTGTCCAATCTGCAGGAAACTTGGCACATACACTCTTCAGCTGGACCCCATCTACAGTTATCAAAAGAATTTTGCTCGGTCAAAAATGCGCAAATTATTAAAGAGCTAATTTCTGTAGCGAGCTATAAAAATGTAAACTGTTTGATATCTCAGTCAAACTAAATGCTATTAACACCTAATTTAAGATCCTTGGTTGGCATGGGACTGGGGAGGGATGAGCCGAATTTGGCGAATATTGGCTGCTAGGGGGCGCTAAAAAAGATGAGAAGTTTATATCTCCTGAACGGCTACACCGATTTTTTTGAAATTTGGTCGGTATGATGTAGGGCCAACCCTGAGGCGATATCTTGAAGGTGGTCGTCATGACTGGTCAATGTGGGCGTGGCTTATTACAACATATCCAAATAGGCACACATTCAGCCTTTTGCGCTTCCAGCGCACTTCCCATTACAGCGAATACCACAGCTCAGATGTTGGCCTGTGTCCTCACTTTTGCCCCGAGCCCGGCATCCTTTGGGGCCAAAGGATGCCGGGCAGGGAACCTGCAAAGGACCCTATTGTAATCGCAATGATTATTAGGGCCCGAGCAGGGAACCTGCGAGGTCCCTATTGTAATCGCAATGATTATTATTAGGGCCCGAGCAGGGAACCTGCAAGGTCCCTATTGTTTTTACAAAGATTATTATTATTTTTTATTTTTTTTCTTTGTCCCAAATGATCGCATTTTTCACTGCCTGAACATACCCCAAAACTCACCAAACTTGGAATATAAGTCACACTTGGTGAAAAATGTTATAATCTATTGTCGTCCTGAATTTCCACCACTAGGTGGCGCTGTTAATAAGGAAAGCGCGTTTTGGCTAATAACTCCCATATACACATTCAAAAACCTTATAGCCACGCGTTCAGTCAATTGTGCTGAATCTCATGGTATAGGCCACGCCCATTTCCGCCTACCGTTTTTTTTTCGCTACGTCGCAAAATGTCGACAACCTACTTTTTCAAACTCCTCCCAGGCGATTTCACCAATTTGCACGAAACTTGGCAGACAGCATCTGTGGACCCTGCTGACGAAAAGTTATTAAAATAATTTTGATAGATCAAACGATACTTAAGTTATTAATTAACAACTTCCTGCAGATTTCGTTACAGACAGGAAGTGATGCATATCTTCACATTGGTGTGTCCGAATGACATGAAACTCAAAATACTACTTCCTCATAGGCCCCTGAGGACCTGTGCAAAATTTTAGGCGATGACCATAAGGTGACGCTCTTTAAATTGAAGTATCTTATATTTCCACATCGGTTCATCGGATTAACACGAAAGTCTGAACAATTATTGTCAGTGCCTTCCTGAGGATAGCTGACAAAGGGTTTATCGATCAGCCACTAGGTGGCGCTCTGGTGGCCGTATAATTTAATATTTGGCACTGGGCCCACACCATAACACTTATGGAAATGAAACTCATAGGGGTGCTATAGAATGGCCCCTGTAACTCACACACATATCTACTCGCAAATATTAAACATGTTCATTACTTACGATCTCTCCTTTCGACACCTTCCGAGCGGATCTGACCGGACAAAATCACTCTTAACACACCCCACACCACAGGAAAATCAGACACAATGTCTTTTGCAAACATCAGATTATCGTTCCTTTGCTGGCTTTGATAGTAAGCGGGAAATTGGGACAAAAATCACCCCGATTATCCTGTAGTGTGTACCCCCCTTAAGATGGAACTTCCATATTTGTGCAGTGAAGACTGTTTTAGCACAAAGGTGACATCATCCAGTGTTTTGAAACCATTAGGGGAGTTTGAGCCTACGACTCAGTCTTTGTCCAGGGAATCATGCAGCAGTTCACACAATTTTTCTGACTTCAGCGTACATTATTTCACACCGGCAATAGCAGGCCACTGAAATATATAGCAACGACTTCCTCAGGGGAAGGTGTTGCTTGAGCATGCCCCAACGCGCATGGACTGCGAGGGCCCGTTCAACGCTGCTTGCAGCTTTAATTTAACTTTTATCCCTTGTGCCCTCATCAAAAAAACTTCCTCTAAGCACCTTCGTGGCAGAAATGTACACGCACAAAAAAACTGCCATTAAATCTCCATACATCTATATTTTTTTCTGCTTTTTTTTTTCATAAATCACTTAAACAACTTCAGACTTACTCAAAACTACCAACCATTCAATGCTTTTCAGTTTTTTAACCCTTTAAATGCCGGTTTTATTATTTGAATTATGGATTATTTATTACAAAAAAAACACAAAAAAAAGTCTTATTTTCCATATAATAAGTAGTAGGATTATGGGGCTTTGGTGGTTATTAGAGTCTTGAATATGTCAAAGATTACCAACAAAATTGATTTGATTGCATCAGTATTTTTTATGTAATAACAAAAACTCGCTCTAACCACCTTCGTGGCAAAAATGTACACACACAAAATCTGCCATAAAAACCTCATACATCAATATTTTTTTCGGCTTTTTTTTGCTTGAATCCCTTCATCAACAAGTGATCAAATATTTAATAATTTTCAGGATTTAAACCCTTTAAATGCCAGTTTTATTATTTGAATAACTACTTATCTATTAAAAAAACACAACAAAAAAAAAGATTATTTTCCATATAATAAGTAGTAGGCTGATGAGGCTTTGGTGGTGATTAGAGTCTTGGATATATCAAAGATTACCAACAACACACACACACACACCCTGGTAGTCACCCGGCTCCATAATATAACTTGCAAAAACACAAAAATTTCATGCATCGGCCTACAATGGGAAAATGGTTGAATTTATTGAAATACAACAAAAATGTCAAATTTCACTACTTTTCTTCAAAATGGCATGCTGACATTACAGAATGCATGGTTTTATACTGTTATGGCAGTGAGATTAAAAAATGTGGTTTGAATGGAAGTCAATGGGGCATTTTTGTCCACGAAGGTGGTTAGAGGGAGTATCTGTTACTACATAAAAAATAGTGATGCAATGAAATCAATTTTGTTGGTAATCTTTGATATATCCAAGACTCTAATCACCACCAAAGCCCCATCAGCCTACTACTTATTTTATGGAAAATAATACATTCGTTATCACGAGAAAACAATCTTTGTTACATCGAGATAACCAGATAATAAGACGTTATCACGAGAAAACAAAAGTTTAAATTTTTGGGCCACCTTAGTCTGGAGGGCCTGAAAGACATTGTTTTGATGAACCTGACACGGGAGACGCAGAGGAGATGCTGGTGGATGCAGCCAAAAATGCTGATGCATATGCAGAACTTATTCCGTTTTTGGATGATAAGTCTATCGCTGATAATGAGAGAGGCAGCCGATGACGGGCGAGGAGCTCTGAAGATTTTGAGAGACTATTACCAAGGTAAAGGAAATCCACGTATAGCCAACCTTTATACAGAGCTAACATCACTTCAACAGTCAGGTAATGAAAGTGTGACTGAATATGTGATCCGCGCTGAGACCTCAATCACGGCTGTGATTGTGTGAAGTGACGGACTACTGGTAGTTATGGTTCTGAAGGGGCTGCCTGAGTCCTTCAAACCATTTTCGGTTCATGTCACACAGCGTAATGAGACAATTTCCTATGCCGAGTTTAAAACAAAGCTACGCAGCTACGAAGACACAGAGAGGATGCGAGTTGCAGCAACAGGTGACAACGTGATGAAGGAGCGTATGCAGTAGCAGCAGCAGAGAGGGAGACCCGCCAGCGCAGGTGACCGGGAAGCAGAGAGGGCAGCAGCGGATCTGCCGTGTTTCAAATGCGGCCTTAAGGGACACCTGGCTAGAGCCTGCCAGCACAAGCTATGGTGCAGTCACTGCAGGAGCACCAAACACTGGGACACCACCTGCAGAAGGAAACAGCGCAGAGACCGAGACAACGCACGTAAAGTCTCCGGAGAGACAGAAGACCAGGACAAAGAGTACGCCTTCCGAGTGAGCGAGGGGGCAGCAGGTGTCAACGTGAGGGGCCTGATGGTCGACTGCGGGGCAACGTCGCAAATCATCACAGATCTCGCCAAGTTTAAGAGGTTTGATGAGGAGTTCCAGGCCAAGACACACTGCGTGGACCTGGCTGACAGCACGAGGTGCAGAGTGGCAGAGCGCCGTGACGATGCAGAGGGCTGTCTCATTGACAGCAGAGGCAGACATCTGAGCACCACACTGAGGCAGGCCTTGTACGTCCCATCCTATCCACAAGAAATGTTCTCGGTGAAAGCAGCCACTGACAGTGGAGCCACCGTGATCTTCAAGAAAGGGAAGAACGTGCTGATCCACGGAGACGTTACAAAATTCCACATTCATGTACATGACAAACTATATTATTTGCACACAGTAAATAATGGTGATGATGAATGTGATGAACAATGTAGGGACATGCAGACATGGCATGAGATTCTGGGGCACTGCAACTACGATGACATTCAGATGTTACAAATTGTTGATGGCATGAAAATTAAAGGTCCAACAAACAAACCTCCACATTATGAAGTGTGCACTCTGGGGAAATTTTTCCAAACCAGAAATAGAGACCCTGATGTGAGAGCTAAAACACCTCTAGAGCTAGTTCACACAGATTTGGCAGGACCGATCCACCCAGAGTCCAGATATGGTCACAGATATGCACTTTCATTCACTGATGACTTTTCTAGTGGAGTGTTTGTGTATTTCCTAAAGAACAAAACTGATGTTTCTAGCTGACACAGCCCCATACGGTAGAGGTGCAAACATGTGGACATCAAGTACCACTTCATAAGGTCCACTGTGAACGATGGGATAATACTCTTAGAGTGTTGTCCTACTGATCAGATGGTAGCAGATTTGATGGCCAAACCTACAACAAATTTTAAGTTGATTAAGTTTGCCAAGTTTATGTTTGGAGATGACTGAAAAAAAAATGTGTTTTTTAATTTTGATGTAATATGAGAGCAAGTGGGGATGTTGAGTTAGTGCTCCCAATTATTAAATGTTTATTTGTTATGTTGTGTTTATGATGGGCAAACTTAACGTTTATGTTGATTGATTGTTTGAGTTGATTGACAGGCCAGCTGTCTGATACCCATTGTGGGTGTGCCTAATAAAAGCCGTGCACCTGCAGCTGTGAGCAGTTGTGTGTAGCTGGCCTGAGAAAGTAGAGCATCTCCAATTTGTGTTTTTTTTTTTTTTAATTTTCCTCCTTTATATTCAGTGTTTCGCAACAGAGGTTTTGGATTCACAATGCTGTGCCGCTGTAAAGCCCTTCTCTGTCAACAGTTCAGTCAATACTGAGTTTGAAAGAGAGTGTGAAAAAGTAACCACATCACATTGTCAGTGGCCATGTTACTACCTGAACATACATATCTCTATATCTATATTTACATATATCTATATATAGATATATCTATCTATATATCTATCTCTCTAGCTATATGTGTGAAATACAATATGCAAAACATGCAAAACAGCCAGAATATACAAAATACGATTCTATTCTCACCACACAATATCATGACTTGCTGAACACATTTGTTTGAGAATTAACCCCTTCACCAAACCAGCAATAAAAAATTAATTAAAAAAAGGTTGGTCTCAGGAACTGCAGCCTTTTTCGTCATCATGTTCTTCTGCTGTTATGTTGCAAACACATATTCTTAATATTAAAAACTACTACTCAATTACTCAATTTCTCTAACACAGGACATTAAAATCTCATTTTGTCTTGAATACATTTGATGTGTTTTTGTGTGTGTAACCCGATGTCAGAGTGCCTAGTCTGGCTGCTCTCCAGTGTACTGCTTTGTTTCCACGGCCTCAGTGGAGGTCATCTAATGATAATGCTTTCTGAGACAGTGTTGTTGTGTTGCTCCCCTCAGGCCTGGCCAGGGCCAAATCGGTCCCCAGCCATACCTACTCCAACGAGGTGGTGACCCTGTGGTACAGGCCTCCAGATGTTCTGCTCGGTTCCACAGACTACTCCACCTGCCTGGACATGTGGTGAGTACTGCTAACCTCTGACCCCGAGGTCCCCCGTCCTCCCATTATGCACTCTTTCTTTAGTTAATCCTTGATTTATTCAGCTTTGTTCCATTAAGATCTAGATCTCCTTTTTCTGCAGGGAACTCAGAATATGAATCATAAAGTAGACAAAAACACATTAAAACACACTTACCTGTAGCTCATCCTGACCTGAGGGTGTGTTCTCTGTAGTATGCTGTAGATTCTACCCTGGTTGAATCTCTGTTGTGTATCTTAGTTTCTTCCTCTAAATGTATTTTGTCTTGTCACTCAGCTTTTACCTCATGTATCATGTATCAGAATCATGCATATACCACACATTCACACTTCTTACACCGAGAGATGGAGCTACTATGAATGATGAATGAAACAATGACAGACTCATTAGCATACATACTATCCCAAGCTAGAGAGATATACACAGTGGCGTAAGTATCGGCGGTGCAAACGGTGCAGCTGCACCAGGGCGCTGTCAGGGGCCCATGAAGGAAGGGGAAAAAAAAAAAATAACAGCTGTCCGTAATTGCCACAGGCCCCTGTTTTTGTGAATGAAATAGCTGGGGGTGGGTCGGTAAGGTAACGCTGAGTGGCTGGTATAGTAGGAGGAAATTATAATTTGTCCAATCACCAGGCCAGGTATTCTTTAGATCAGGGTTCTCAACCTTTTGCAAGCTGGGCCCCCCCAAAGCTGGTCTGTTGCAGTTGGGGCCCCCCTCCTCCTCAACATGACCATCATACCGGTACATTTACACCCCACTCTGTAAGCCAGGGCGGGAACGGTGGCGACCATGCGCTTCCGCGATTCATTTGCAGCCTGGACGCGGAGTGCTGTGTGTCTCCTCTCTGCTCTGACTGCAGGTTGGACTGCTGCTAAGAGACTGACCGCCTGTGAGTGCTTTTGGACGAGGGAGGGACTCACGGCAGCAGAGTGTCAGAGTCTCCAAACACCACAAAAGTCTCCAATAACACCAGTAAAAGTCGCTAGATTTGTCGCTAGTCGCTATTGACAAAACAAAATCGCCAGAAGGATGATTTGTTTGTGTGTTATAATAGTCCAACCACTTGCATTTCGACATGGGGGGAATTTTCCTGATTTTTAAAAAAAATATATATATATTTTTTTTCCTCCCCTCCTGAAGCCTACTCGCGCCCCTCCGGGAGAGTGTCCGGGCCCCACCGGTTGAGAACCACTGCTTTAGACAGACAAGCCACTGGGCCAATCGTCACCTCTCTGCTGTGTCTGCAGCTGAGCACTGTGGGCCGAGCCCATGCATGTCTCTCTCCCCGGGCCGGGAGAGTTATCATACCGTAAATTGCCAAATAATAGCCAGGGCGTTTATTCATCTCAATCACTTAACAGACCAGGGCCCATATTCACAAAGACTTTTATCTTAACGTTAGGAGTACTCCTAAATCGGACTAAAAGTTTTTATGTAGGAGTTGTTTCTTAAAAGTAATTCACAAAGCCACTGAGACCTACTTTTAGTTATGAAAACAGTGAACTCCTAAACTAGAAGTAACTCTCTGTTGCTATGGATGACGTCACTTTATAAGGACGCACTTAGAAGCGGTGACAACGGTGATTGGTTGTTGAGGGACAGGGCAGCCCATTGAAAAGTCATTCAGGCTACGCAATGCATGAAGTGAAAATAAAGAAGTTGCCTACAAGCCCACGACAAAGCCTATGAAAAGATATTGGATAAAGAAATTTGTTTATGAGGAGAATTAATATCGCAACAATGTCTAGTATATTGAAACGTGCGTCAAAGACAATTTGTGTACTGATGGAATGCAACTTTTTCTGATTGACATTTCGCACAGGACTAGTATAACCTTAAGGTTTTTTGTGTTTTCCACACCTTTTTCTGCCTTTTTCCCGTCGGACAATTATGGAGGCTGCGTTGGGAGTTATAAATGAAAGTTTTGACAGCAAATTCAGGACGCTCATCAGAAGAGCGAAATCTTGAAAGATGATTAGATGGATTACATGCATGGCAGTATGCGGCAGGGCTGGACTGGTAATCTGGCATACCGGGCATTTTCCCGGTGGGCCGACAGTCCTCAGGGGTCGATGCTGTTGGATTTTTAAAAAAAAATTTCTAAGCGGCCGGCCCACAATTTAGAGGGGGCGGCCCATTGGTCCATCTTCAATATAGACAGTGGACTGAACTAATCGGGATATAGTACGAAAGCAGCCCCACCCCTTCCCTGCGCTGTGTCCTGTAACTCCCGCGAGTTTCAAACTGTTGAGTGTGAGGAGCGGCAAAATGGAGCAGCAAAAGAGAAAGAAAGGGGGTGCGGAGAAGTTGCGTGCAGCAAAATGTGCGAAGATAACAGACATGTTCGCTGGAGGGGCTGCTGGAGCCTCAATTTCCTCAGCAGCCCAGCAACAGCACGTTGAGAGTGAAGGGAGCAGCAGCAGGCAGGGAGAGGAGCAGCCAGAGATGCAGCTGACTGACAGGGAAAGTGTAGTTCAACCGGTAAGCAGGTAGTAACGTTAGAATCATACAGGCTTCATTACGAAAAAAAAAAAAAAAAGTAAATTCAAATATATTATGTTGTAATTTATTCCCACAAATGCTGCTCAGAGTAATCAGTCCACGGCTCTTCTGCCAACAGAGCCGGGTCTCTCTCTCTCTTGCGCCGCGCATACAGTCAGTTGCAGCTTCTCTCGGTTAGCATCACATCAGAAACCTCTGGCACTCGGGCGTGTTATTTGCTAATAGTAGCATAGTCCCATCGGCAGCTGCTGCGGAGTTTGTGTCTGTCTCGCTCCGCGGCATGGAGTCCCCTCTCAACACACGTTAGTGAGAGAGAGAGGACTCCATTACCAGTCCGTCCAGAAAAACGCGATTATGCGATCGCATAATTCGCCTCACAAATTGCCGATTTCCGCGCAAAATATGCAGGGCTTGCATGATTTCATAATCCCTGCATTTTCGTTACAAAAAAGTCACATATATCTTTGCAGAAAGTTGAAAAATGTTGCGTTTATTTCACACAAGGGCAGCCCTTTCCCGTTGCCATGGGAATGTTATGAAGTGACGTTATGAAGTGACGTAATTACGCGACGTGAACGTCATTGAAAAGCTGCAAACCCCATGATGAAGTCCGCAAATCAGTTTCATTTGCCAACCAAAAAATCATACTAGTTTCAAAAACCTTACAGTAGCAAGTATGTTGGTAGTATGTAAATTTTGGTTACAGTAAGAGATTGCACTTTGTGCATTCGAAGCACTTATTTTAACAGAAGATGTCTGTTTTGTATGGCCACCTCTGTAAAACGAGGTAAATGAGTAATTTCCTGAATATGTTATAATATTGCTGGGGTGCAGTGTGGTGTAACATAGTTATTCATAGGATTGACAGGGTTTGTGAGCTTTTGTTCCAACCAAGTGAGCTATCCACCAAGTGAATAAACATATCTACACCTCACAACAATAATCAGAGTCGGGTTTGGGATAATAGTGAAATACATTCCTTCGGGGAACATACATAAATTACTAATTGTGCTCCGCTAATTATGAGGGGCCGGTCTAAGCCAAAAATGCCAGGGCCGATTTTTTGTCCCAGTCCAGCCCTGGTATGCGGTAAGGAACACTTTTCCATCTTTCAACAGGCTCACCAGTTATTATATTAAAAATATCCATATCTAACCGTTGTGCTGCTCCAGTAAGGGCTCCGGTGCGATCGACCCGGGGGATAATGTCAGTAAATAAGAGTTAAAACACAGACTTCGCTTATCCTGTGCGAATGCCCCGCACGAAACACAGACGTGGTCGGATAATTTCTAAATCCCGTGCGAAGAGCTGCATTTTCCCCGTAGCCAAATACCAGAGTGTTGCCAAACATTTTAACTCCGGCGTTATCGGATTGTTTCAGTTGATTGGGAACGTTAAGCGCCCCTCACCAACTCACCAACCACAACTTCAGTCCCTTCGCGGTCCATCCGATATCATTTTAATAATTCCCTGTCATTTAGCGTCTCCAAAACATTCGGCTGTGACCAGGTCTTAGCGAGTTAGGAGTCCTCTGGACTACTTGTAAGGTCTCTTTAGGCCTAAAATGTTTTGTGAATAACTCTTATTTAAAAAAATTAGGAGTCCTAAAGTTACGACTGACACACCCATTATTTTTAGGAGTTGGTCCTGAATTTGTCTGTTAGGAGCTACTTTTAGCCTTAAGATTCTTTGTGAATATGGGCCCTGGTGTTTATTTGGGACAGGCGTTTAACTCCTTCCTCACAAAAATTAGGGATGAAAATGTCACAAACGTCGCCAGCTTCTCTGTGAATTCTCTGGCATCCTTCTGGGCAATAGTTGTCTTCTGCGAGTGAAGTTGTTGCGGTGGAGGAAACCATTTAGCCAACCAGCACTTGCGGCAAACTCCTCATCTCTGCTGTCACTCACGGTGGTGTACATTTGTTTCCCCATCGCCCTGATCATTTTGCGGGACACTCTCTCGTGGCGTTCCCATTTGCTGATAACCAATTCCCGCATGTTTATCTCAGGCTCCTAGCTAACCTTCTTCCTCCCTCCACCAGGCAGCCTGGCCCTGTTGCTGTCCTCCTCGGACAGACACTGAAGCTCTGTTTTATTTTTTCGCCAATCTCTCACTCTCTTGGGGTCGACAGAGAAATGTCTAGCAGCTGCTTTTCCCGAGTTTTCCTCTGCATATTTTATGACAGAAAGTTTGAATTTCAAATCGTACTTTTTATTTTTTGGCTGCACCGGAGCCATGGCGATCATCAATGTGATATTGACTGACAGAAAGCAAGCACAACAGGTGAAAAAGGCGAAAGGAAAAATGTGCAGTGTCAGTGGTCACATCTTCTTCCTTGATTTAAAAAATAAATAAATTAACATTTATTTGGAACCGGCTGTTATTTATCAAAATATACACCTGCACCCGGCGTTTAAAGGGGACCCTGCGGTTAATTGAAACCCGGCTATTATTTGGTAATTTACAGTCAGCATAAAAAAAACTTTAGCTTGTTTTCTGTAGATGGCATTTTAGGTTACATATGGATATAGCATTGGTAGTGTAATACGTCACTCAGTTTACATATTCAAAAACGTCTACATTCAAATTAGATGTTATACTTACTGATAACATAGTTTTTATTGTTTTTTTGCTCCTACTCCTTTTATTGGGGTTTTCAAAATTAAACATACAGCTGATATAGAATTTGTTAAGGTACTAAATTAGATATACAAATAGAATATTCTAATACACAGGAGGATTTGACCACTTCATGATGTCTCTTTCTGTCTGATCAAAAACTTTTTAAAACATCTGTTTAAACATACCAGAGAACGGTGACCCCAGACACTGAAATTGAGTTACAACCTTAAATGGAAGGGTATTTAATGTTTCTTCTGGAGCTCGATCATTAATGGGAAATAAACCACATGATATTGGGAATAGATGTGGAAGGGCTGGAATTGTACAGTAATAAGTAGGGCTGTCAGGCGATTTAAAAAATGTATCTAATTAATTACAGGATTTGTAATTAATTAATCTAATTAATCGCATTTGAATCTCATATCTGCGAAAGGTACCCAAATAAAGAATTTGAATTCTAGGACATTACAAAATTGTATTGCATGACTAATCAATTGAACACACTAAGAAGAGAAGAACTTGCCGTTCAAAGGCCCTAGCAACGATGTGCTCGCCTCGCTCCCCTGAGTCACGTCCATGTCTGTTGTCACCCTGCTTTGAGTAGCGACTAGGGCTGTAACGATACACCAAACTCATGATTCGTTTTGTATCACGATTTTTGACCCACGGTTCGATACAAACCTTGATTTTTTTTTTCTTTCTAAATTTAACATTTTATATATGTAACATTTCAATAACTTATGTATATGATACTTGTCTGATAGTATCAGAGGTGCAGTATTGTGGAGGGCGCATCTATCTGATGGTCTGTTAACTGCACAGGTCCCTCACTCAACTTAATACAGAGAAATGTCCCACAAAACAATGTTACAGAACCAAACTAAGGTAACGTAGTAACTGTAACTGTCTTTAGCAACAAGTTAAAAATACCACAGCTGTACGTGGAGAAGCGTCCTTCCTCCCGCCCGTCCTACAGACTCCTCGTCACATTTCTGCCATGTGTCTGTCACCGGCAAAAACACTTTACCTCACCGAGTGTTTCTGATGAAAAAAAATCTCCGCGACGGTCAGCCCTCCGGACCGAGACTTCAGTGAACTTTACCCCGGAAGACAGTCTCCGTCGGTTTTGAGTGACGGGAGACACCGGGGAAACCCCTTGAAAACACACACGTCATCATCATGACGTGTACCGTCACGTCTCTTTAGGAGCCGCAGCGCCGGCACAGCGGTTCGTCTTTCCAGCGACGTTTCGCTCTGTGTGAACGAACAACGGCGGAGAATTGGTGAACGACCGCTGAGGTGTTAATGTAGTGTTACTTACAGCTCATAGGGCTGATCTGGAAGTTGTGTCGCGATTCTGCCTTCTCACAGCGCGAGACAGGTTCGTGGATCTGAGTGTCGCCATTTCAGCTTCGAAGTGACAAACACGTCCGGACAAGTTCTACAGTGACATGCCACTGCCAACTAGCCTACGGGTCATTCAATGGGCCAAATTTAAAATGCTTGTGCATTGAATTGCCACTCAGAATCTCAGAATTAATTGCGTTAATTTTTATAACGCGTTAATTTGCAGTGTAATTAATTAATCTAATTAACGCGTTAAACTAACAGCCCTAGTAATAAGTCATCGGCTCATGGTGGGTACATTTGACTTGCTGAAAAAGCTGTCAATTAGTTAAGCAACTCTGACTGATTGGAGTGAAATAATTTGAATTCATCAATAATTACCTGTTGATTTAATGTAATTTGTGCAGAACTAGTACAGATCTCTGTGATTAATGTAGAAGCTTTCCCCTGTTGTTCCATTTTATACTGCTGTAGAACCAGCCATAAGCTAGGTCAAAGGTAGATAAAATAAAAAAAACAGTGAGCAGAAGTCTTGACTGCCATCTGAGCTTTGAGAAAAAAAAGGGAAAGGAGGGAAAACACAGAAACCCCAGCTGGAGGAAACCCCTCTTTACCTTTCCCCACCAGAGTTAAAGAAGCTTGTAGCTTCCTAACAACAGAAGTCTGTTATTTTTAAACCTAAACTCACAGTCAAATATTTTTAAATATTATAACAACATATTAATTGGTTCAATTCAACTGAACAAAAAAAGTACAGGAAACATCCAAAGTTGTTTTCAAAGGGATGAAAGAAGAGAAAAAAACAAGACAAACTAATTATTACCTCTATTTTACGTTCTTTCACCAATTCTGGGCATGGCCCACCGTAGTAAGTGATGTCACAATAAAGAACTCAAACATGGACGGCTCTACCCAACAATGCAATGTGTAAACTTGTAAACCTGCAAACACTTTATGATTAATATAGAAGATAAATCGTACACTCAGCAGTCTGTTCTCATTGTCAATAAATGAAGGCATTTAGCTGAACTTGCAACAATGTTGGTGTTTATGATAGCACTGACCCAAATATGAGTTTATAAATTGTTGACATTAACCATTACCTAATAAAATGTAGACAAGTCACTTTGTCCATGTGTAACCTCAGTGTGGGAAGAAACACGATGAAAAAAGGATGAGAAGATGTAGAGTAGGAGGGCCTAAAAAGCTTAAGAAGATGTAAAAGGATGAAGTAAGAGGGCCGAAAAAGCATGAAAAGGTGAAGAAGGATGAAAAGCTGTAGAGTAAGAGGGCTGGAAGAGGTTGAAAAGGTGAAAAAATATGAAAAGTTGCAGAGTAAGATGACTTTAAGGGGTTAAAAAGGTGAATAAATATGGACAGCTGTAGAGCAAGAGGGCTGGAAGAGGTTAAAGAGTTGAAAACATATGAAAAGCTGTCGAGTAAGACGGCTGGAAGAGGTTAAAAAGGTGAAAAAAGGATGAAAAGTTGTACATAAGATGGGTGTAAGAGGTGAAGATGGTGAAAAAAGGATGAGAATATGACCAGTAGGAGGGCCGAAAAAACGTAAGAAGGTGTAAAAGGATGAAGTAAGAGGGCGAAAAAAGCAAAAAAAGGTGAAAAACGACTGAAAAAGGCCGAAAAGTTGCAGAGTAAGGGGGCAGAAAGAGCTTAAAAAGGTGAAAAAATACTGTAAGTTGTAGAGTAAGAGGAAAGAAAGAGCTTAAAAAGATGAAAAAAGACTGAAGAGGTGGAAAGATAAAGGCAGACAGAGCTTAAAAAAGTGAAAAAAGACTGAAAAGGTGGAAAGTTAAAGGCAGAAAAAGCTTAAAATGGCTGCATCCTCTATGTAAAGTAAAAGATGTGGGATCCAAATCCAGCTGAAGAAAAGTCTTTCTCAAGATTTTCCAGCTGCTCTCCACTCGAAAGATGATGCCATGCACTCGAGCTCAGGCACTACACATGCTGGAGAAGTAGGAGAGCCAGAGATGAAGCGGTCCCCATAAGAATTAATGGGAAAACGCCTCCCAAACCCCTGAGATTTTTGAAAAAACTGTAATGGTTATGGCAAAAATATTTACATGATGAGTGAGAGGAGACATGGCTGAACTTGCTCATGTCGTTTTTATTTCTGTCGAGTGAGAAATGAGGGCACAGGAGCGAGAGACAAATCAGGTACCATCTGCTCTCGGACAGAAATTTAGCCTCAAAATTAACATTGCAGCTTATGGGGCTATGTTTCGACCTCTTGTCGCTCTTGGGCTGCTAAATCCAAAACCGTAAGTCCTACATCTGAAATGAGACCATCAGCTGAAATCCGACAAGATTTCCTACATTTCTATGCATATATTGTCTATGTCAAGTAAAAGATTTGGGACCAAAATCAAGCTGAAGAGAGTTTTCGCTCCTATCTTCGAAAGCCGCTCTCCACTCTGGCGATGATGTCACCCACTCTAGCTGACGCAATACACACCCATTATAAAATCAGAAGAGGAGCTAAAAGTTCTTCAAACTAAAACTGCGACCATTTCAAAACCGTACAATATTTTTCAAAACTGAATACAGTGTCAATAGTTCAAGTTTCGCTGACTTGTTTAAAGTTGGAATGGCGTCTCCAGCTCAACGTATGAGGGATAAGTAGAGGTTGAAAGGCGATGAGTTTTGCAGACGATTTTCAGATTTTCCCATTTGCGTCAATGTTAATTTTTTGGGGGAAAAAGCTGAATTTATGAAAAAGCTGAAAGGTTGAAAAGCTGAAAAGCTCAAGGCTGAAAGAGCTTAAAAAGATTTTAAGAGCACATTTTAATTTTAATAGCTGAACGGTTTAAATAGCTGAAGGTATGCTGAAGTTATAGCAGAATGAAATTTGAAAAATTCCCCATAAGGATGAATGGGCAAAATTTTGCATAAAAAGATTAATATTTCCAAAAGTATAATAGATAGAAAAGCCAAAAGTAATAGCCATCATGTCCTTAAAAAGCTGAACATTTTGACGGTTGAATGGTTTTTAAAAGCTCAAGATTTGTAGGAGAAGAAAGGTGCCGAAAAACGTATGGAATCAGGAATAATAAATTCCAGAAGAACAATAGTTCTAACTAATAAATTCCAGAAGAACAATTCCAGAAGAACAATTGTGTGAATGCTGACTCAGCATTCACACTATATTTTTCAATATTAAAAATGAATATACCAGTCCTATTTTAGGAATAAATGTGGCGTTCTGTATTCTTCACAGCTTTGTGAAATCATTTAGTGTATTTGAACAGCTCCTGCTTTCATGGGAAAGACCTGCACAACTGTAAGGTTGGGTGGAGCTGCTTCGTACAATTTCATGAAAGCAAATTCATCAAATTGCAAATCCTTTTAGACCAGAATATGAAGTTGATGATGTCTGTTTTTTGTTTGTTTGTTTTTAAGTCAGATTTGTTGTATTTCATGTTTGGTGCATGTGTATAGCTTAGTAATTACATATTGTATAGTTGGTCAGTTGGTCAAAATAATTTAAGACATTATTGATGATGTTGGAAACTAGACTAATTTGCCATACACCAAACTAAGAAATATACAGTTAAATAAAGTACCCAAATCATACTTTCTGTTCAACAAAGATTCATCTCCAGTTGTGTTCCACCTTAATTTAATTTAGATAACTGTGTTAATCCTTCCTGTTGAACTATATGTCTTTATCTGATTCTTCTTCTGGTCATTGAAGATGAGATTTAAACTGTTGAACTGCTGAAAGTTGAACAGAACTGAAGCGAGTGCTTGAACAGGAAATGGAAAATGCAGTCTTGCTCACCGTTATTGGCAGCCATGAAGTTTAAGTAAATAATGTGGAATATCTTCTGAAAAAAATGAATCAAGTGAAACGTTTCTTTTATATAGAGTACTCGTGTTTGATACAAAAGAGCAAATGATATACAACAGTTCAAAACAATAAACAGTGTGAGGAAAAAATAGAAAAACTTAAAGCTTGCTGTGTCACTGGTATTGGCACCCTTTGCTGTAAATCAGTATTGGAAACACATTGTGACTCACCTGTGGTAAATCACAAATGAGAATCACCTGTGATAAATTGTCTGTGCCCATGTGACATGAATTAGCCAATGAATGTTGACTTCTGTGTTTTAAAAAGCCATCTATTATCCCCCGTTCCTTTGTCATAATAGTGAAGACAAAGGAGCTGTCTGAGGACATCAGAAGTGCGATAATTAGCTAACTCAAGACCTCCAAAGGGTATAAGGCCATCGATAGACCTTGGCACCCTGTTTCAACAGTGCGTAATGTCATTAAGAAGTTTGCCAAGCATTGAACTGCCAAGAACCTCCCTGGACGTGAGGGGAAGAAAACAATTTGTGAGAGAAGTCTTTGGAAGTTTGACGTGGTGTTTATTCCACCATTTGCACCAACATTCAAAGACCTGAAGGCCAACCTGGAACAGTTTGGGGTCAACAAGCACCATATGCCACACACTAAACCAAACAGGGCTTCATATGGGCGAAGGCCAAGGACGACACCATTGCTGAAGAATCTTTGCCAAAGAGTGCCTAGACAAACCACAATCCTTCTTGGAAAATGCTCTGTGGAAAGATGAAACAAAAATAGAGCTTTTTGGCAATGCACACCAGCGGTTTGTTTACAGACGGTGTAATGAAGCCTACAAGGAAAAAAACACCCTACCAACATTTAAGCATGGTAAAGGATCCATAATGCTGTGGGGCTGCTTTGCTGCATCTGGTACTGGAGGCCCTGACTGTATCACAGGAATCATAAAATCAGAGAATTATCAAGAGATTTTAGAGCGAAATGTCCTCCCCAATGTAAGAAAACTTGGCTTGAGTCGAAGATCATGAGTCCTCCAGCAAGACAAAGACCCAAAACACACATCCAAAAGCACGCAGGAATGGTTGAAAAGGAATAAACTGACTGTTTTAAAATGGCCAGCAATCAGTCCTGATCTCTATCCAATTGAAACCTGCAAACGTTCAAGAGCTTGAACGATTTGCAAAAAAAGAGTGGGAGAAAGTACCAACCGAGAAGTGCAAGAAGCTTATAGATGGCTACAAGAAACGTTTGGAGGCTGTCATCACTGCCAAAGGGTGTGCAACCAAATAATAAAGAGGGGTGCCATTATTGCTGCACATGCTGTTTTTTCTGTTACTTCTTTGAAATTACAATATGTAAGTTGAAAAAACTATTTTCTTCATCAAATTTCTTATATATATATTTCTTATATTTGCAGCTGGAAAACCCAACAGGGTGGTGTTCAATTCCTCTGAAAGCCACCCTGTGTGACACACACACAAACCAACTCAGCAATTTTAAATCTCTCACTAATTTATGTTGTTTGACAAAATTGTGTGCAAGGTTATTGGATCGATCGTGTCTTGTAGTGACTTCATTGATTTAGCATTGCCAATCAAAGACTGGGTTGGAACACCTGCCACCACCCTCTCAATATCTTTATACTTCGCAGTATAACCTTCATCACACCACTTGACCACTGGTCACCACTGGAGTTGTGGTGCGCGATAATTCCATACGAATCTGGAAATCATTTTATCCCAGATTTGAACTTTTCTTGTGGAATCCTAATAGGTAGACATTGAAAAAAATATAGTAATCTAGGGAGAATATTCACTTTAATTACTTCAATTCTTGAGTTGAGATCTGATGGCAGGGTCGACCATCTTTCTATGTCTCTACTAATTTGAAGATGGATGTGGTCATAATTTGCTTTATAAAAGGTGAGCAAGCTGTTTTGTCAAAGTCACACCAAGATATTTAATAGTTTTTGATTGCCATTTAAATCGATAAGTTCTCTTGATTTGTGGGAATGGGGTATAATTAAAGGTCAAGATTTGTGTTTTATTTACATTTATTTTGTATCTTGAGTGTTCGCTGAATTTATTCACAAGATGCATCAGTTGAGTAAAAGTTGTTTGGGGCTGTCCAGGTATATTATAATATCGTCTGCAAATAGACTTATTATATGTTCCTGTCCGTTAATATTAATTCCTTTTATTTCCTCACTCTGTCTGATCGCCTGTGCTAGCGGCTCAATATATATAGCAAAGAGGAGCGGGGATAAGCAGCATACTTGTCGTGTACCTCTTCCTAACATTATTCTTTCTGTTAGGCTCCCATTAACTTTTATTCTAGCTGTTACGACTGAACTAAAACTTGAACCCAAACGCACAACTCAGGAGACAAAGTGAACAAATAAACAAATCTTTAGTTTACACAAGTACAACAGAAAATCACTCACAAGGAGGGAAAAAACACTACGACAGCTAGTACACAAAAAACACTCTAAAGAGGGAGAAAACCTACAAACAAACGCAAGGGCTAGACAAAGTATCAAAGAAAATACAAAAACCGGGCAAGCCAGGGGCATGAAACAAAGGCTTGACAATCCTTGGCAAGATGAGTGCTTGGAGCTGCTTCTCTGACACGCAAGACAAGACGAACTGGCACAGACAAAGGGAGACAGGGAACAGGTGGAGACAATCAGGGTGGGGAAGGCAATCAGGCTGGTGGGAAAGACACAATGGGAAGTGGCAAGTTACCTGAAAGGAGAGGAGAGAAGAAGTTTCAAAATAAGGCAGGAAACCATGAAACAATACACAAGGCACCTAAGCACGGCAAGCTTTCTTGGCCTTGACACTAGCTGTAGGATTTTGATAGATAGTTTTAATACAATTAATTGAATCTTTGTTGAATCGGAATCGTTCTAGTCCTAAATATAAGACATCCCACACTGTAAACCCGAACAGTACTACAAACTCATAACTATTGCCAGCAAATAAATCAAAGTGGGCTAATTAGTTCACCCTACACTGAAACATTGGGTATTCTTAATGAATAATATCGTTTTGATTTCACAGTATGTCTAAGTGAACGATGTCACTTAACTTGAAACGTCTAAGTTAACAGGCGTACGTGAGGGGACGTGACGTCTGACGTCACTACACCCAACTGTTCAGGGCACGTATCAAGAAAATTCAAGATGGCTGGACCTTAGCGAGGGATGCAACGGAGCGGAAAAAGGAGGAAAAACATTCATATTTATCAAAAAACCTGCACAACAACGGACATTTTTTCGCCGTGCGGTTGCAAAATTGTCTTATTATCTGTGTTTTGTATTCTGGGGACCTCGACTTCAGGAATTGAAAGTTTCGCGAGCAAACAGGTGAGTAACGTACTGATTCAAAAGTTTGGCAAAAGTTCAGTACATATAGTTATCTTTTGTAAGACGCTGTGAATGTGTGTATTGAAGCTACATGCTACGATATTAGACATATTTCCAACTGGTTTAAACTAAAGCTTACTTAGTAATTATCGTCAGTGCTACTAGGCCCAGGTCGCTAATGTTACTTCGTTACTGTCATCAGCGTACCATTAAGGGCAGTGGAAAGAGCCGTTCTGTGCCTTGAAAAATATGCTGCATATGTGAAAGTTTATTTTTTATTTGACATTGCAAAAATTCATGATATGTTGAGAAGGGTTGTCTAACGGAGTTGCCCCCGCCAATAGGGGATTGACAAAGTTACGCATTTTGCATCTTAAGCAACATTAAACTATTTGTGCTTTGTTATGTTACAGTACCATGGAGCGGTTGGATATGAGAAGTTTGTCATTCTGAGCAACAGTGTTGGCGATTATTTTGGTGAGTATTTGTTTATTTAAAAACACCATTTGGTTATGACGTTCATCACGATTTGGATATAAATTACATTTGTTTATTCTCTCCCTGCAGGATTTGTGTGACCTCTTCTGCCTGCCCCAGTTCGAGGTAAATGGATTGGAAGTGCAATTTGTGCTCTGTGTCCTTGGACACACGTGCAAAGTTATTTAGGCATTATCAATTGCACCATAACCACTTCTCAAGAGTCAGCCCTCTACCATGTTTGTACAGTGACTGCATTTGTACTTTCCAGTCATTTAATGCAGTTAAAGCTCATTTGTCACGGTTTCATAGTGATACAGGCAGAATACATGTGACTGATGGTTCACAGTCAGGAAGTGCATTTTTTACATGTCCCTTGTGTGGCACCAAGCAGAAATTTTCTGAGGCATCACTATTTTCTCATTAAAGGAGTCATTTAAGAAATCATGAGGTGGTAGTATGCCCATACAGTAATTGCAGTTACAGTACAAATGCGTACTCGTCCTTCAATGCGCACAAAAGCCGAAACCATGCAGGCAGTACAGATTTTGATATGAACATTGCATGTTCAGAAAAGAATGGTACACCAGACACACTTGCTGGTGAAAATGTTGAGGAGGGACCTGCTCAGTGTGAGAGCACAGAAAACTTTGACCCTGTTGAGGTAGAGAGTCAGTGTGACACAGACACTTTAAGAGCGCAGCTGCACCAAAGCTCAGCATCACTATTCTTGAAGATGAAAACAATTCTTCATGTGTCTGACCTGGCGACTCAGGACATAGTGGAGCATCTGACACAAATATTTTCCCTGTCCGAGCCTCTAGTCAAACAATCTCTTAGAGAAGTCTTAGAAAATCATGACATCTCTGTCAGTGAAAATACTCTAGATGACATAGTTACTGCTGTTCTGGAAAGCAACATTCTTGTAAATGTCACAGCTAAAGGTAGAGAGTTATCTTCAACTAAAAGAAGGAAAACATTTGTTGAGAAAAACTACCCTGTGGTGAAGCCTGTAGAGTATGTGCTGGAGCCAGGACACACAGCAGTCTATGTTCTTATTCTTGACATGATTCAGAAAATGTTTAAACATACAGACATTCTGGACAAAATTCTAGAAACAAAGATATCACAGGAAGGTAATTTCATGAGCCACCAAGATGGCTCATACTATAAGGAGAATGAATTATTCTCTTCCTCAGATGATCTAAAGCTACCACTCATTTTGTACATCGATGATCTTGAAATAGCAAACCCACTTGGAACATCACGGAAGATCCATAAACTATGTTCAGTCTACTGGGTGTTTGCCGATCTGCCTAGTAAATATAGATCATCATTGCATGTGCTTCAGTTAGCAGCATTATGTAAGGTGTCTGACGTTCAGCGGGTTGGATATGAAAGACGTTTGGTCCTCTGTTACGAGACATTCAAACTCTTGAGCAAGATGGTGTTTTTATTGAGTCCATTGGTAAAGCCATAAAGGGAACAGTCTTGTGTGTAGTGGCTGATAATCTTGCAGCTCATGCATTAGCAGGATTTACAAAGTGTTTTAGAGCTCAGTATATGTGTAGATTCTGCACAGCTACCAAAGACCAAATTCAGACTCATGATGTTGGGAGTGGAGAATTCAGTGTGCGGACAAAAGCCAGTCATGATGTTGATGTTGATGCTGCACTGCATGGGGTTAGTCAGAGTGGTGTTCAGGGAGTCTGTGTTCTGAGGCAGGGTCTACAATATTTTCATACAGTCACAGGCTTCCCACCAGATATCCTGCACGATCTTCTTGAGGGCATTGTGCCCGTAGAGCTGGCCCTCTGTATTGGGAAAATGATCCATCATAAATACTTCACCCTGGAGTATTTAAACAGAAAAATTGTCTCATTCCCATACAAGCACACAGACAAGGTTGACAGACCTCAGCCTATCCCAAAGACCTTCACTGTGAGGAAAACGATTGGTGGCAATGGCCATGAAAATGCTACTTTGCTCAGACTACTTCCATTGATCATTGGCAGTAAAGTTCCAGAAGAGGATGGAGCATGGAGTGTACTCATGGATTTGAAAGAGATGGTAGAGCTGATGATTTGCCGAGTGTTTACAGATGAATCCATTCAGTACTTGCAAATGAAGATACAGGATCATAGACACATGCTGCAGGAAGTTTTTCCTGATTTCACACTCAGACCAAAGCATCACTACACTGAGCATTACGCTGACCTCATATGTTGTTTTGGACCTCTTGTCCACTTTTGGACGATGAGATTTGAGGGAAAACACAGGTTTTTCAAGCGTGTAGTACATGACACACAAAACTTCAAGAATGTTTTAAAAACACTGGCAAACAGACACCAACACATGATGGCATACTCTGCCCCATCCTTCTTCAAACCTCACCAGCAGACATCAAGCGTCTCGTCTGTGATGGTATCAGGGCTTCCTGATGTTGCAAAGGCATATGTTGAACACATGACAGACAGCAGCATGATTTACAGCACATCAGTTGTCAATGTTGATGGAACTGATTATGGCGTGGAGATGTTTGTGTCTGCGGAACAGGAGGGAGGATTGCCTCAGTTCAGCAAAATTGAACAGATTCTCCTTGTCGATAACCAGATTGTCTTTCTTTGGAAGACACACATCATATTACATTGAACATCTGAGATCTTATGAACTTTCACCAGGGAACTTGACTGTCCACCTTTTAAAAGACCTCAGTGACACATTGCCTCTCTCTGCATACAGAACAGATGGAAGACTGCTCTTAACACCAAAACGGTTCATATTACTACACTGAAATTCCAGCTCATTTAAGATAAATGGCTAATAACTTTGTTCAAAGATGATTCTTAATCACAATCAAACTAACTCCATTTACTGTTTTTTTTTTTTGTTTGTTTTTTGTTACAGTACATCAACACATCAAGATATGGCTGCTCCGCAGAAATTTGTGCTCCGTGTATGTGTTGCAACAGATGTTGCTATGAAGCTCATTCTAACCGAGCGACCACAGTCAGTAGAAGAGCTCAAGAATATAATGCAAGAGAAGTTTAAGCCAAGGCTGGACTGTGACTTTACCCTTCAATATGAAGATCCTGACTTTGATGGACAGCTCAGTGTTCTTATGGATATTCAGGAGCTCCCTGAAAAAGGAACACTGAAAGTGGTGAGATCTGAAAGTGATGTATCCTCCACTGGAAGCTCCGACACAGACATACTCCCACATGTAACTTTAAGACAGCGTCAGAAAAATTGGCCAGATTGTTTCCCTGTGCCAACTTTTTCTTATGAAGTTGAGCATGTATGTGCACAGGGAAATGCTGCCTTTGAAAGTTCTGGAAAGACACTGAAATTAACAAGAGCCCAAAAACACAACATCCTGGAAAACATTGCTGAAACAATGTACAACTTCAAGCCATATCAACATGACAATGAAGTGGGTATGGCTGCTGAAGCTCTAATAGCAGCTCATCCATGCCTCAGAGAACATGGGAGTAAGAATGGATGGTATGGATGGAAGGTGGCCTTGAAGTTCAAGATGGGGAATTTTCGCACTAAGTTGGCCAGATCTGGTTGTGCAGAGGTCTCCATCAATGCAGGCAAGAGGAGCCGAACCAACCCTGAAAATGATCATCCTCATTCCAACATCAAAAGAGCTAGAAGAGCCGAGGTGAATTACTTGCCCAACTTCCCCAGGGGAGAAAATGAGACAACCTTGGAGGAAATGAGAGTACAAATCATACAAGAGACTGAAAAGACTGAGAGAGACCAGATACTGATAGAAAGCTCATGCACACAACCTTTGCCCTTCACCACCAATACATTGTTCAAGGAAGTCCACGGGTGTGGGAATTCCTGGAGAATTGGCCGGCCTTGCGAATGCAGTCACAGGTAAATATATAGTATGTTTTATTTAGTAATAGTTAATAAAATATAATTGATATTTAACATTTCATGTAGAAAATATCTGACAACTCCACATTGTTTTTACACGTAAATATGTATGTGTACAGGCGTTTGCAGAGTTCCATAGAATTACAAACGTGAATCTACGCAACCAGTTTTACTGTGAACTTGACCGATACACACCAAAACTAGTTGCACTGTATCAACAGAAGTCCTCAAGGACTGGAAAGGGAGCAGAGGCACTGCGAGAGATGCTGAGAATTTATGACTTGGAGGTAAGTTTATGTTTGACTTTTCCTTGGGGACAATGCTGATCATATAATGTGTTGTCATTACAGATTACAGATGCCTTGATAGTAGTCAATCATCCTGCAGAAACATAGATAGATTACTATTTTTAACATAACTGAAGCATTACATTGCTATACCAGTGACACGGACTGGGTATGCTGGCCAAATATTTCTATAATGATTTTTTTTCTCTTTTCCCAATCTAGGAAGAACATGACATCAACATGCGACGCACTCTGGCTCTTCGTGCGCTTCCAGTGTATCTCTGGGAGGATGACACTGAATTCTACAAAACCTGTAATGTAAGTATTAGGGTTTCAGTAGAGTATTTGCCAGTCACACACAGCGCCCGCCCCTCCCCTACACACATTGGCCCTCATTTATCAATCTTGCGTAAAAAAGGGTGCAGATCTGAGCGCAGAATTGGTCTTAGGACAGGACACACGTGTGATTTATGAAACATTCGTATCTGACCAATTCCAGCGTATGAATGATCGTCTCTTGATAAATGTGGAGGCTGAATTCGATTGTTATTAACATGTTACGCCCTTAAATATTCCTGGTTCGGAGGCCTCGCCCACTGAGGTCAAACATTGAGAGAAGAAACTCTGGCAAGAAGAGAAACTTTTCCGAGATGGAGATCGGCATCCTGGCAGTGCCGGCACATCAAAGGCTCCATTCACTAATGCAATGTTGTGCAAAACTGAACAGGTCAAAATAATATGGCACACTTTCTCTGGGGTATACAGCAGAGTTCCCCCTGCTGGTCCGAGACGGAGCCACCTGCCCTTCAGCACCTCGAAGCAGCTCCACTGTGACCCGTGTGCGTGTGTGCGCACTATTGAATCTGCGTTCCTGCTCTGCAGCAGGTTTGCCAGCGGGGTTATAAGGTATTCCGTTAATTAGTTGTCATGTTAGGCTATTTACATATTTTATTTTACAAAAAAGTGGTATCAGTAAAAACGAAAAAAATAATCGGTTTTGATCTGTTCTAAATATGTGACTGCTTATGCTTAATGACAGCTGCGGTTTGTTTAATAATAATTTTCAGACTCAGCCAGATTTCCCTGTGCTGCACCGTAAATCCACAGACTCAAATTTGCGTACACGACCTCAGACCTGACGTGAGATCTGATTGTAGCTTCCGCTCATGTCCAAATTGATAAATGCCGAAGTTTGCGTGGAAATGGTCGTACGCATGGTTTTCTGCCGTACGTTTGTTTGATAAATGAGGGCCATTGTCTCTGCAGCCAGAGCTGTGCTTCACTCTCGCACACACAGTGACTGATCTCTCTGTGCTTGGCTAGCTCACGTTGCTGTCTTCAGTACTCCTTAGGTTTTCTTCAGCTCGCCTCTATCTCGGTTTCTATGGTATTTAAAATTACTTCGTGAACTTGTTAAGGAAGGAATAATGTATTTTGGCTCTACAAACAAGGACTGTGTCACATCCTTCTGGATTGGTCGTTATAATTGATTTTCTTGTGTTTTGCAGGGTGAAGATGAGATGGAGACCACTGACACACCGCTGGCGCTCCTCTCTGTGGTCCCTGACTCCACTGGTTCCATCATCTTCAGCCCTGAGAACATATCCATTGTGATAGAGGATGAAGTTGTTATGAGTGAGCTTCCCAGGTTGGCTGATGCATTTGTGGTGCTGCTTGGTTTAATATATGCATTACACTTGGACAATCCAAAGAAACTCACTCGCACATTCATCCAGAAAGTGCTGATGTGCCTGGATGATAACAAACCCCTGAAACCATGCCTACTCTCCCTGAAAAATGATTTGTTAAAGGAATAAACAAGCTGAGAAATGCATGCCTGCACTCAGTAGGTATGCATATATGTGATTCATGTCAGCAACATTATTACAGCCATGTTGTTCTGTTGTTCATTCTTAGATGTGTCTGATATTATAGACATGTCTGTTAAAATGTTGAAAGCACTTTTGCTATGCCCAGTGGGCTTTTTATAAGTTTAGAATGAGAGGTACATTTTTTGTTTATTTTGTTGTACTGCTTCCTTGACCTCATTGATCAGTATGCCCTCATTGTTAATGGCAATTCAGTTATTTATTTATATTATATATATTTTATTTATTATTGTTATTTTATTATTTTATTTATTGTATTTTATTCTGTTTTATTTGGTATGTTTTTCATTTTCATTCGCACAAATTTAGATGTCTATGCTGCTACTGTTTAAAAGATTTTTTTATTATTATGAGAAAATACAGTGCAGAGAAGGGAAAGTTTGTACATCCCCAATGATTCAAAATAGGCTCTTAAAATATATATTTGTAAAAAAAAAAAATGTTTGACTCCAGGTGTTGCACTTGAATTTTATTCGACATTTCACAGTTTTATTAAGCCTGATCTATTATTCTGAAAAGAAAAAAAATTAAAATGTAACAGTTGTTAATGCCTTTCTGACAGGAACACTCTAGTCAAGAACCTTTTATTGCATGGATGATGTTTCTCTTGCACAATCATACATACATGGTTACAGTTCTACAGTTACATGTACACAACTATATCTGCACAACTGAATTTGCACAGTTACTGTTTTTGGCATGTCTCTGGGGGGCAGAACCTCTATGTTCCATCAGCCATCATGGAACGACTTGGGTGGCGAGCAGCTGGACCCCTGGTCTATAGCAGCTGTTTTGGTTTTCAGCATTACAAACTTACAAAACAGGGCGTCTTGTACATTTTAAGTTGGCAAGTGGTAAATATTTTAAGTTCATTAAGGTATAATATTTTGAGTAGATACTATTGATTTAATATATCGTGTTCAGTTAATTTTTCCAAGTCCATGTAATTTAGTTTTTATAAGTATCATTCAATCAGATCATTTAAGTATGAAGAAGACATAAATATTAAGTTAAGGACATTTTTAAAAATTATATTGAACTTAGAATATAGATTATGGCAACTGTACACATATTTTTTAAGTATAGTATAACTCAAAAAATTTATCAGCATGGCGCGCAGGTGGTTGAGTGGTTAAAGCGCATGCCATTTACGCAGCCGACCCCGGTTCGATTCCGGCCGGAGGTCATTTGCTGCATGTCACTTCCCCCTCTCTTTCCCATATTTCCCATCTATGTACTGCTTAATAAAGGTGTCTGTGCCCAAAAAAAAATCTTTAAAAAAAAAAAAAAATGTATCAGCATAACTTAAAAGTTCTTATGTAATCAGTTACGACAAAAAATTTGAGTTTTCTGAACTTATTCGGGTTTACAGTGCAGTTTACACTATCAAAGGCTTTTTCGGCATTGAGACTTAGCAAAACAGCGCTATTTTTACTAGTTTGTACTGTGTTGATTATCTGGATGGTTTTCCTAATGCTATCTTGTGTTTGGTGCCCTGAAATAAAACCAGTTTGGTCTTCATCAATTAGGTCATTTATAAATTTCTCATATCGTTGTGCTATAATAGATGTATATATCTTGTAATCCACATTAAGAACTGATATTGGTCTGAAGTTGTTACAATATTCTGTGTGTTTTCCTTCTGTAGGTATTATTGAAATTATTGCCTCTTTCCAGGATGGTGGCAAGTGGCCTTCCTTGAGAGTCCAATTAAAGGAAGCTGCAAAGAGAGGCATCAGTTTCTCCTTAAAAATTCTATACCACTCTGATGGGAATCCATCTCCTCCAGGGGTTTTACTTGCTTTAAACTTGGATATAGCCTTGGATATTTCCTCAAGTGTTATAGGAGCTATAAGGTCGTTTAATTTGTAGTTCTCCAATAGCTGGCAGATCAAGTGAGTTGAGAAATTGTCTTTTTGCCTCCCCACTAGATGAGTAGGTTTTTGCAGTAGTCTTCAAATATTTTTTCTGTTTCTGCAGCATTGTATTTTAATTGGCCTGATTGAGGATCTCTGATTTTGTGTATTGTATTTAGTGCCTGTTGTTTTCTAATACGCCTTGCCAGTAGTCTAGTAGCTTCGGGGCCAGTTTCATAATATTCCTGTTTCACAAATCTGTGTTTTTTCTCTATCTCTCCTCTCAGAATGTTATCTATTTGCAGGAGTTGAATATTTTCAATTTTCCTGTCGGATCAAGATAAGCCGCTTGTTTTAGTTTCTTTTGATTTGATGTTATACCTATTAGTTTTCCTCTAATTACGGCCTTTAAAATGTCCCATAGGATAGTCGGGCTAATGTCATCTCTAGCATTTTATTCAAAGCATCTTTTTATTTCCTCTCCAATTTGCTCAGTTATTACTTTATTTTTCATTATGCCACTATTCAGTCTCCAAGTTGTGCTAATATGTCTATCATTAATATGTAAAATTAAATGGACCGTGTTGTGGTCCGAAATATTAGCCACTCCAATTTTACATTCTTTCACCTTGAGTGAAAGAGTGAGTGTTGTGTGTGTTGGAATAGTGTGTGTAGTCTTTCTCTGTTGGATGGAGTTCTCTCCATACAACTACCATGCCCTGTTCCTTCAATGACACACTCATGAATTTAGATAGGTGAGTCTTACTTCTTCTTGTGCTTGTTGTGTCTATCCTATGATCCAGAATTGAACAGCACACATCATAATACCTTCTGATTCTAATTAGGGCCCGAGCAGGGAACCTGCGAGGTCCCTATTGTAATCGTAATGATTATTATTAGGGCCCGAACAGGGAACCTGCGAGGTCCCTATTGTAATCGTAATGATTATTATTAGGGCCCGAGCAGGGAACCTGCAAGGACCCTATTGTAATCGCAATGATTATTAGGGCCCGAGTAGGGAACCTGCAAGGACCCTATTGTAATCGCAATGATTATTATTATTAGGGCCCGAGCAGGTCATCGACCTGTGAGGTCCCTATTGTAATTGGAAAAATTATTCTTATTATTATTCTTCTGCGCTTTAACTGCAGTTTTGGAAGCCTGAACATACCCAAAAACTCACCAAATTTGGGATATACGTCAATATTCCTGCAAGGATCCTATTGTAATCGCAATGATTATTATTATTATTGGGCCCGAGCAGGGAACCTGCAAGGACCCTATTGTAATCGCAATGATTATTATTAGGGCCCGAGCAGGGAACCTGCAAGGACCCTATTGTAATCGCAATGATTATTAGGGCCCGAGCAGGGAACCTGCAAGGACCCTATTGTAATCGCAATGATTATTATTATCAGGGCCCGAGCAGGTCATCGACCTGTGAGGTCCCTATTGTAATTGGAAAAATTATTCTTATTATTATTCTTCTGCGTTTTAACTGCAGTTTTGGAAGCCTGAACATACCCAAAAACTCACCAAATTTGGAATATACGTCAATATTCCTGCAAGGATCCTATTGTAATCGCAATGATTATTATTATTATTAGGGCCCGAGCAGGGAACCTGCAAGGACCCTATTGTAATCGCAATGATTATTGTTAGGGCCCGAGCAGGGAACCTGCAAGGACCCTATTGTAATCGCAATGATTATTAGGGCCCGAGCAGGGAACCTGCAAGGGCCGTTTTTGGCCAATAAATCCTGCATAAGATGTTGCACATTGTTAAAGCTTATACCTAGATGTTCCCTGAATTTAGCTGAATTGTGTGGTGTAGGCCACGCCCACTTTGGCAGTAACTTTCCATTCACAAAATCGCGCCAAATGAAAAACCTATTTTTTCTGACTCCTCCTAGACGATTTGACCGATTTGCACCAAACTTTGCATGAAGCATCTGTAGACCCTCCTGACAAAAAGTTATGAAAATAATTTTGATAGCCCAAAAAAAGCCCAAAACATAAAACAAAAAATTCCTGCACATTGCATTCAAAACAGATATTGTTCCATATCTTCCCCAAATACATTCCCATTACCACAACACTTTTGCTAATTGTGTTCCATGGCCTGGTGAGGGTCTGTGTAAAATTTGGTGCAAATCGGCCAATAGGTGGCGATCTGGTGGCAGTCTAATTAGTTTGCATGGAATTAAATGGGAAAATCTTCAAATCCTCTTCAAAACTCATCCACTTTCAACCTCTCCTTGTCCTTCATACTTTGAGCTACAGACTCCATTCCAATTTTAAAAGAGTCTCGAGACCTTGAAATATCAGTCCTGTATTCAGCGTTTTGAAATCTTGTATGGTTTTGAAATCATTACAGTTTTAGTTTTAAGGATTTTTTGCTTGTCTTTGTCATTTTATAATGGGTGTGTATTGCGTGAGCTAGAGTGCGTGACATCATTGCTCGAGTCAAGAGCAGCTGAAGTAACTGGAGAGAAAATTCTGTTCAGCTTGATTTGGATTCCACATCTTTTACCTCACATGGACAATATATGCATAGAAATGTAGGAAATCGTGTTGGCTTTCAGCTGATGGTCTTATTTAAGATGTAGGACTTACAGTTTTGGATGTGGAAGCCCCAGAGCGACAAGTACTCCAACAAGTCCCCCATAAGCCGCAATGTTAATTTTGACTCTACATTTCTGGAGGAGAGCAGACAGAGCCTGTTTGGTCTCTCACTCTGAAGTCCTCATTTTTTACTCTACGGAAATAAAAACAACATCACAGAGTTCAGCAATGTCTCCTGTGACTCAATATATAAATGTTTTGCAGATAACCACTACATTTCTTTCAAAAATGGCAGGAGTTTGGGAGACCTTTTCCCACGCAATTTTTATGGGCACAACTTTGGCTGTGCTATTGCTGCAGCATGTGTTCAGCCAGAGAAACTGTTCACCTTTTTAAGTTATTTCAGCCCTCTTACTTTTCAGCTTTGTTGCCTTTTGAGCTTTTTAAATCTTTCTCCCTCTTCAGCCTTCATCATCAAATCATCATCAAATGTAGCATCCCATTAGTTAATCAGTTTTTCTCTGACCTGGCTGGGTTCTACACTCTGTGTTTGAGCACAAAGGTGACGTCGTCCAGTGTTTTGAAACCATCAGGGGAGTTTGAGCCTACCATTGTGCTGGAAGCTGGAGGGTTTGTGAGACTACTGGACAATGATACTTTCAGCTTTCTCCTCAAACTATTTCATTGCATTATGCCTCGTGTGGACATTTTCTTCATCCAGCTCCAGAAGCTGACCATCGTCTCAGTCTTTGTCCGGGGAATCATGCAGCAGTTCACACAGTTTTTCTGACTTCAGCGTACAGTATTTAATACCAGCAGTAGCAGGCCACCGAATTGTAAAGGAATAACTTCCTCTGCAGAATGTGTTGCGTGAACAAGCCCTGACGGCAGCATTCCACGACGGCGGCATCCCCCGACGCGCGTGGACTGGACTCGCAAATTTGGTTCCAAACAGGAAGTGTTGCATATCTCCACATTGATATGGTCTAATGACATGAAACTGAAGTTACTACTTCGCCATAGTTCGCTGAGGCCCTGTGCAAAATTTCAGGTGATGACCACAAGGTGGCGCTCTTTAAACTGAGCTATTTTATATCTCCGCATCCATTCATCGGATTGACACGAAACTTTGTATAGTTATTGCCAGTGCCCTCTTGAGGAGAGCTTATGAAGGGTTCACCAATTTGACTCTGGCCCCTGTGACTCACACACCAAAAATGACCAGCAGGGGGCACTATTTTCAATGCAAAGCGTTTTTGGCACATAACTCCCACATTATATGTAACACGTTGTTAAACCTTATATCTACATCTTCCCTGAATTCAGCTGAATGCTGTGGTATAGGCCACACCCACTTTTGTGATAATTTTCCATTCGCAAAATCGTGACAAATGACAAACCTATTTTTTCGAACTCCTCCTAGACAATTTGACAGATTTGCACCAAACTTTGCATGTAGCATATGTGGACCCTCCTGACAAAAAGTTATTAAAAGAATTTTGATAGGCCACACAATACTCAAGTTATTAAATATCAACTTCCTGCAGATTTGGTTCAAAACAGGAAGTGTTGCATATCTGCACATTGGTATGGTCTAATGACGTGAAACTGATGTTATGACTTTGCCATAGGCTGCTGAGGCCCTGTGCCAAACTTCAGGCAATGACCAGATTGACCAGATTGGCACGAAACTTTGTATAGTTACTGTCAGTGCCCTCCTGAGGAGAGCTTATGAAGGGTTTACCAATCCGACTGCAGATGGCGCTGTGGTGCCAATTAAATTTTATATTTGGCACTGTGCCCACACCATAACACTTATGGAAATGAAATTCATAGAGGTGCTATAGAATGGCCGCTGTGACTCACACACCAGAAATGACCAGCAGGTGGCGCTATTTTCCACGTGAAAGCGTTTTTTTCCATTTGTAAAATCGTGAAAAGTGAAAAACCTAACTCCTCATAGACGATTTGACTGATTTGCACCAAACCTTGGATGTAGCATCTGTAGACCCTCCTGACAAAGAGTTATCAAAATAATTTTGATAGTCCATAAAATGCCCGAAATATCAAACAGTAAACTCCTGCATATTGTGTTGGAGACAGACAATCTTGCATATATTTACAAAGTATAGTCTTATTATCACACAAATGTTCATAACTGTGCTCCATGGCCTAATGATTGTCAGTGCAAAATTTGGTGCAAATTGGCCAATACGTGGCGCTCTGGTCGCAGTCTCATTAGTGTGAATGGTAAGTAAATGGGAAAATCTTCAAATCCCCTTCAAAACTTATCGAGTTTCAACCTCTCCTTGTCCCTCATGCTTTGAGCTCAGCCTCAAGCCTCAAGATTCCGAACACTCACGTGAGCGGGGAGCAGAAATTCTCGCTGCTCAGCTCCGCTCACATGCTCTGCTACAGACATATTGCTGATAAGAAACCAGCAATGTATGGGGTGTTTTATCCAAGACGTCCTCTAGATGGCATTGTTGTCTTTGAAATCACATGTATCATGTATCCCAAGCTTGCCTATGATACTTGGCCACAAATACAATTTTGAAAGAAGGCAACTGAAGCATTATTTTATGCTCATTTATGTAGTGATGACCAACATCATCAGATGTACATGGCATTTGCATTTAGTTTTGTCGAAATTGCACATTACAACATGGCATTATTGATAGGTGATGTTTAGCACTACATAATGGATAAGTCAGTGGTAGTTAGCCACAGCACACAATTTTCAAATAAGCCAATTTGCTAAGAATGGCATTTGCGTGTTGTGTCTGCCCTGTGAATGTGGCAGGCAACAACGTGTGTAGTTGTGATTCTGCCTGGCTTTTCCGCGATGAACGCATTGGCTTCACCTGCAATTTGAAACAACTGAGTGATTTCTTTGTTTAAATAACACATACCACAGCTACTGCAGGACACTCGCCAAACCTGCTCACTTGACCGCTGTCCCTTTCCAAAAGAAAGTATCTCATCTCTGCATCAATACTGATCTGGCCATTTTGCTTTTGGCAACCTTTTTGAAATTTTTCCAATAATCGTACTTAAATCATCTCCCTCTACAGATCTTACAGTACAGACTTCAAGGTCAATATGAAAAGTTATGGAAATCTCTTCCCTACGTCATACCTGCTGCTGATGGCCGTGTTGGTGCTGGCAATTTAAATCCTTCGCCATGAAGCATCAAGTTCTCGTAACTTCACCATACAATGACCAATCTGTGGCAAATCTCTCAGGAATGTAGAGGGAGTCGGCCTGAATATATCTCTGCATCAAAACTGAGTCTTATCCATAGCGCCACCCACTGGACACAGGAAGTCAGACAAACATCATCCGATTGACATGACGTTTACTGCCTGTTTTCTCCCCAGCATCACATGCAAGTAACAGGTGAGTGCGCAGTATGACGGTGCCGCAGGCCGACGCGCATGGACTGCGAGGGCCCGTTCATCACTGCTTGCATATTTAATTAGGGCCCGAGCAGGGAACCTGCAAGGACCCTATTGTTTTTCAAATGATTATTAGGGCCCGAGCAGGTCTCGACCTGCGAGGTCCCTATTGTTTTTCAAATGATTATTATTATTTTTCTTCTCACAAAATGATTGCATTTTTCACTGCCTGAACATACCCCAAAACTCACCAAACTTGGAATATAAGTCACACCTGGTGAAAAATGTTATTATCTATTGTCGTCCTGAATTTCCACCACTAGGTGGCGCTGTTATAAAGGAAAGTGCGTTTTGGCTAATAACTCCAATATACTTTGTTGCACAGTTTTGAATTGTGCTGAATCTCGTGGTATAGGCCGCGCCCATTTCCGCCCTGTTTTTTTCGCTACGTCGCAAAATGTTGAAAACCTACTTTTTCGAACTCCTCCCAGGCGATTTCGCCGATTTGCGCGAAACTTGGCACACAGCATCTGTGGACCCTCCTGACAAAAATTTGTTCACAGACTTGTAATAGAAATTTTAATTCTTAAGTTATTAAATAATAACTTCCTGCAGATTTGGTTCAAAACATGAAGTGTTGTATATCTCCACAATGGTGTGGTCTAATGACATGAAACTTAGGATACTACTTCCCCATGAGCCCCTGTGCAAAATTTCATGCGATGACCACTAGGTGGCGCTCTTTAAAGCAAACTATTTTATATCTCCACATCTGTTCATCGGATTGACACGAAACTTTGTTTTCTTAATGTCAGTGCCCTCCTGAGGACAGCTTATGAAGGGTTTACCAATTCGACATTAGATGGCGCTGTGGTGCCACTTTAATTTTATATTTGGCCCTGTGCCCACACCATAACACTTATGGAAATGAAATTCATAGAGGTGCTATAGAATGGCCCCTGTGACTCACTCACCAAAAATGACCAGCAGGTGGCGCTATTTTCAACGCAAAAGCCTTTTTCGCTCATAACTCCCACTTAATATGTTGCACATTATTAAACCTCATTCGTATTTGTTCCCTGAATTCAGCTGAATTGTTTGATGTAGGCCACGCCCACTTTTGCATTAACTTCCTTTTTCAAAATTGCAAACAATGAAAAACCTACTTTTTCTATTTTTTATATATTTTTATGGCCTTTTATGGCTTTATTGACAGGTAAGCTGAAGATATGACAGGAAAGAGGGGGAGAGAGAGGGGGAGTGACACGCAGCAAAGGGACCCAGGCCGGCAGTCAAACCCAGGTCCGCTGCAGAGCCTCAGCGCATGGGGCGCGCGCTCTACCCACCGAGCCACACGGCTACTACTTTTTCAAACTCCTCCTAGACAATTTGACCAATTTGCACCAAACTTTGCATGTATCATCTGTAGACCCTCCTGACAAAAAGCTGTCAAAAGAATTTTAATAGTCCATAAACTGCCCGAAATATAAAATGACAAATTCCTGCATATTGTCTTGAAAACAGACAATCTTGCATATCTTTAGAAAATACTGTTTGATTATCACATAAATGTTCGTAATTGTGTACTATGGCCTAATGATGGTCTGTGTAAAATTTGGTGCAAATCGGCCCATAGATGGCGCTCTGGTCGCAGTCTAATCATTGTGAATGGAAAGTAAATGGGAAAATCTTCAAATCCTCTTCAAAACTCTTTGACTTTTAACCTCTCCTTTTACCTCATGCTTTGAGCTAGAGACACCGTTCCACCCTCTGAGGAGTCAGAAGACCTTAAATTATTCAGCTTTTTAAAATCTTTTACGGTTTTGAAATCATCACAGTTTTAGATTTAAGGATTTTTAGGCCATCTTCTGGTTTTATAATGGGTGTGTATTGTTTGGCAGGCGTTTTTCTATTCATTCTTATGGGGACATTTTCCACTTTGTGTCTGATATTGCTCCAGCAAGTCAGGACATGCTCAGTCACACTGAAATGCAGCAGACCAGTCAGTGAGCAGACCGTGTGAAGCTGCATGGACTTTCTGTGTGTTTCTCTAATGATGTGTGCGTTCTTGAGGAACTGTAAATGGTTTCTGCTTGTAGTTGTGGATAATTTGATCACTATTGCAGTTTGTGTTATTTCACGTGGAAATATGTTGTGTGATTTTGAGTTAGCTTTCTTTCAAAAATGGCAGGAGTTTGGGAGGCATTTTCCAAATCATTCTTATGGGGACATTTTTCACTTTGTCTCTGTTATTACTTCAGCATGTGTGCAGCCACAGAAACTGTAAGAAAACTCTACAGGTAAAGGTGCAACAGCACCCTCAACTGGTGCAAAGACAACTAGCAGTGAACAAGTCAGGACATCCTCAGTCACACTGAAATGCAGCAGACTAGTCAGTGAGCAGATCCTGTGAAGCTGCATGGACTTTCTGTGTGTTTCTCTAATGATGTGTGCATTCTTGAGGAATTGTAAGTGGTTTCTGCTTGTAGTAATGGATAATTTGATCACTATTGCAGTTTGTGTTATTTTACATGGAAACATGTTGTGTGAGTTTGAGTTACGTCAGTAGCCTGTGTCTCAGTAGTAGTTAGCTGCACTTTGCTTGCACTGCAGCTACATTTGGATTGTGAGGACTTAATGATGAATATTTTGTTTGTAATGTCGATTTTGCAACTCAGTCTATTTGTTGAGATTGTGACCACGCTTATTAGAGATTAAAGGTCGAATTATTTACTGTGGTTAACAGTCAGTATATAAAGCTATCATGCTGTTAAGCAGTCTATAGGATCAAACACAGTACTCTCTCAATATTTGTTCTTTATGTATATTGCAGGGAGTTCTTCTGATTTTGGCACGCATTGTTTAATACCGGCAGGAGGAGCAGCCCACCAAATCACAGGACAAACGTCCTCATCGGAAGGTGTTGCGTTGACAAGCCTGGCGGCAGCATGCATCGACAACAGCACGCCCCGACACGCGTGGACTGCGAGGGCCCGTTCATCGCTGCTTGCAGCTTTAATGTTATAATTGTAATTAGAGTTTTAAAGAAATGTTTATCACTTTCTGGCGGGACATATACATTGAGTAATGTGAGTTTTCCCTTGACAAGAGCAAATCGTCCCTCTTCATCATTAATTTCTTTCAAGCATTCAAAATTGATTGCGTTTTGTATCATTATCGCAACCCCTGTTTTGCAGCTCCTCATGCATGTGCTATAGAAAGTGTTTCTATAATACAATTTCTTTAGCTTTTCATGTTCTTCCTGTGATAAGTGTGTTTCCTGGACGAATATGACCTGTGCCTTAAGTTTCCTCATTTTCAAAATTACCTTACTTCCCTTAATTGGGTTGTTCAGCCCATTTACATTTAATGACCCTAGTGAGATACTAGTCATATTGTTTTTTTCAATATATCTGTCTTGTACTTTCCTTGAATCCGTATCGCAACCATGACAACCAACAATAACTTCATAAGAACATAGAACAGTTTGATATAGAACAGGGAACAGTCAAACTTCCAAAAGTAGGCAAATGTCCATGCATGTGCCTGCCATGTTACCTTCGTGGGGTAAGGGGAATATCCCGCGACATAAGGGGGCTCCTCCTTAGGTAGGTTTGGTCTAATGTTCAATAATGTCTCTGCATCAACCTCCTAGTAAAAAATATGCTCTTAGCTACCGATCAGGGCCCGTATTCACAAAGACTTTTATCTTAACGTTAGGAGTACTCCTAAATAGGACTAAAAGTTTTTATGTAGGAGTTGTTTCTTAAAAGTAATTCACAAAGCCACTGAGACCTACTTTTAGTTAGGAAAACAGTGAACTAAACTAAACTAGAAATAACTCTCTGTTGCTATGGATGACGTCATTTTATAAGGATGCACTTAGGAGCGGTGACAACGGTGATTGGTTGTTGAGTGACAGGGCAGCCCATTGAAAAGTCATTTAGGCTACGCAATGCATGAAGTGAACAATTGACATTTCGCACAGGACTAGTATAACCTGGGGACCTCCAGTAATTTTTTAATAATTGCTGAGTCGTCTGTGATCTTAATCCCGTGCGAATCTGCCATGTCCGTAATTTGTAAAGTAAAAATTCCACTGCAAATGACCTCCCATATTTCGCCAAACACAGAGGTCATTTGATAACATTAGTCCCGTGCGAATCGGCATCTCTGTGATTTGGGGTCGTTTTATTTGTTTTTCTTAAGGTTTTTTGTGTTTTCCACACCTTTTTTCCGCCTTTTTCCCGGTGGAGAATTATGGAGCCTGCGTTGGGAATTATAAATGAAAATTCTGACAGCATTTTGGGTGCAAATTCAGGAGGCTCATCAGAAGAGCGAAATCTCGAAAGATGATTAGATGGATTACTGGCATGGCAGCATGCGGAAAGGAACACTTTTCCATCTTTCAGCAGGCTCACCAGTTATTACCGTATTGACCCGAATATAGGACGACCCCGATTATAAGACGACCCCTCTTTTCAAGACCAATCTTCAGAAAAAAAACTCTGTTCACCAAAATGTGTTTCTCAGTAACAAACTAACATACCCTCCTGTCAATCTCTTGGAAACGGCAGCTTAGAGGACCATGATAAGCTTTTCTCTTACTGTCTTTTTGGACCCGCCATCTTCGGACGTTACACTCCGTAACTCCATACTTCTTGGCTGGCTGACAGCTGTTTGGCGCCTCCGCTGCATTGACCACCATTTTCTTAAAATTAGCATCATAGCTCCGCCTCAGATGTGTAAACTTGCCCCACATCTGATCCACTTTGCTCTGTGCAATCACGGCGCCTCTCCATTTTCATCTTCCGTCACTTCTTCTCCGCTGTGATTGACAGATGACACCAGCCACAGTGTCATCTGACGTCTCTACAATAAGCTGGCGCCCTCTGCTGTTGCGGTCGTGTAGCGACCCAGACAACTATCAGCATGTGTCAACGGTTAGACCCCGATTATAAGACAACCCCACTTTTTCACATAATTTTCATCGAAAAAAAACCTCGTCTTATATTCGGGTCAATACGGTATATTAAAAATATCCATATCTAACCGTTGTGCTGCTCCAGTAAGGGCTCCGGTGAGATCGACCCGGGGGAAAATGTCAGCAAATTCCGGTTAAAACACAGACTTCGCTTATCCTTTGTGAATGCGCCGCACGAAACACAGACGTGGTGGGATAAGTTCTAAATCACTTGAGGTCCCCAGGTAATACTCGTCCCGTGTGAAGAGCTGCATTTTCCCCGTAGCCAAATACCAGAGTGTTGCCAAACACTTAAACTCCGGCGTTATTGGATTGTTTTGGTTGGTTGGGGACGTTATTGCGTCCCTCACCAACTCAACCACAACTTCAGTCCCTTTGCGGTCCATCCAATATCGTTTTAATAATTCCCTGTCATTAAGCGTCTCCAAAACATTCGGCTGTGACCAGGTCTTAGCGAGTTAGGAGTCCTGTGTACTACTTCTAAGGTCTCCCAGACTTAGGTGCTACTTTTAGGCCTAAAATTTTTTGTGAATAACTCTTATTTTCAAAAATTAGGAGTCCTAAAGTTACGACTGACACGCCCATTTTTTTAGGAGTTGCTCCTAAATTCACCTGTTAGGAGCTACTTTTAGCCTTAAGATTGTTTGTGAATATGGGCCCTGATGTAACAAAAGAAGACCATCGGTCAATATTATGTCCAATTCAAGAAGTGCAATCAATATTTAATCTGTTCGTCGGTATCCTCATTTACACATTTGGATGCACTCACATACCTCTTTGTCCATTATTTACTTTGAAATTCCTGAAGTCTCTGCTTGCCTCGCAGAGCAGCATCCTCTGAGTTACCGACTCGTTGCCATGGTAATGCCCGTTGGAGTTGTCTTCCATCCCGGTCCTGGCTGCGCCTCTCCCAGGTACCTCTGCCATGACCTCCGGTTCAGCTCTTTTTGTTTCATTCATGTTCTCTATGTCACTTCCACAAATGTGTTTTGCAATGTGAATCCCACAGATTATTGTGGGCCTGCAGCAAAGGCTGTCCTCTGTGCCAGGTCTGCTTCATCACAAGGGTTCATTAACTGTCTGTGCAAACAGGCCTGTATTTACTGACACTAATTTACTGTGTGCTAAAACTATCGGGGCACAGCTGGGCCCCGTGTCTGTCAGATTCACAGTCACAGTAGCTCTAACACTGTAATTGCAATCACAACAGTGTTAAAATGGTCTACTGTGGACAAAGTCTGTGTTTGGTCTCAGCCAGCAATTGCAATTGGAAAATGAGGAAATTTACATTAGTAATATACTTTATTTGAGTAGTGAAAGATGTTAATAACGGATAACTAAAACAGATTAGAGACTTTAGTGGAATGTCTTTGGAAGTCACTTGAAGCCGAAGCTGTCTCTTCATCACACTCTGAAATGTTTAATGATGATCAAGATGGCAGCCTATCATAGCAGCTCCAGGTATTTTGTAGTTTTTATTGATTTTTTACAGTGTTTTTAGCTTGTTTTTATTTCTTATTTGTACACTGCGTTGTGGATTAACACACTATCCACACAACAAGATGCTTCTTCACCAGTTTGGATATCTCCTGGTTACTTTTTTTGTACTTTGGTCTCTGCTGGAGACTGGAAGCCACGCCGGTATGACAGTAAGGGTATAACTGATGTTCATAGCCTCTACTGAAAGGCCCTTTAGCTAATGTTTATTGTGTTTAACATAATTTTTTTCTGGATACAGACTGACGTGAAACAGATTGATGTTATGTCGCTGTTCTGGTAGCTATTTATATTATAATCAATAGCCCAGTAGCACTAACCTGTTGAGGCAATGTTAGCTTACTTTGTCGTTGCTAGCCTGGACGGTGATCTTCCTCACAGTTTTTTCTTATGAACCATAGTCGACGGTTGATACAGGTGTTTGTATCACAGGTTGATCTGGGCGCCTCACGCTTTGCCACAGCTGACTGACCTCACGCTGAGTTCAGGCTGGATGTCAACATACTCAGCAGACTGTTTGACGAGCAGGCTGTATCCGGCAAAGAAAGCAAAGCCTGAGGTGTGGAAAAGTTTTGACCATGTGCATAATGAGAATAATGAGCCAGTGGGTTATGTGAAATGCAAAATATGCAACATTCTGTTTAAGTACAACAGCAAAACGACAGGGAATTCGTTGCTGATAAGGCATGCTGATCGAAGCTGTTCAACACCTGCCAGTGCCCAGGATCAACCTACAATCACATCGTTTGTTAAGGCATCAAAACCCATCCCTGCAAAGGTGAAACAAAGGGTGACAGAGAAGTGTGTCAGGTTATGCTTTAAAGACATTGGGCCTTTTAATATCGTAACTGGTGAGGGGTTTGAACAGCTGGCGCAAGAACTAATTAACGTTGGGGCTTCATATGAGGGGTTCACATAAACTCTGTAATTTCCCGCCATGTGACAATTGCGAAGAGGTGCACATGGCAGATGGAAAATAGGGAAGCTTTAGTACAGAAACCAAGACTTTGTTGAAGGATGGCAGAGTTGCAATGACCACAGACATGTGGACAGAGGATTATTGGAAAATTAGTTATAAGACAATCACATGCCATTTCATAAGTGAGGATATGGAACTGGTGAATAAAACCCTGACAACTACAATGTTCCCTTTGGAAGAGGCAAGGATGGGAGAAAATATCAGATGGGAGATAATGAAACTACTGGTGATAAAGTTTGGGCTTGATGCTTCCTCTCTCAGCAAAATTGTATGGGTGACCGATGAGGGGGCACACATTGAGAAAATAGCACTGGACACACTGGGCTTTTTGATAGACTTTCTGAAGCCAATCTATGAAGCACAGCAGGAACTTGAGGGAGACGAGTATCCAACACTCAATCGTGTGTGTCTCTGGTGTGAGAAACTGAAACGCCACTGTCAGCCCAATGCCCCCAGCAAGCTGCCGTGCGTAAATGGCACAAAGACTGGCTCAAGCGTAAAGTGATAATACAGGACCTCCACAAAATCGCAGCATTCCTCTGGCCAAAATGTAATCAGCTGGGAATGTTGTCACACTCAGACAGGAATGCCCTACATGCTCATGCCCGCACACTTCTGCAAGCCATGGCTGCAGGTGCACCAGATATGGAGATTCGAGACCTAGAGTTCTCCGGAGTCGAACCCACTCCTCCGGCAAAAAAGGTGAATTTTGAGGAGTGGGAAAATGTAAGGCAAGCTGACTGGGAAGATGATGAGGTCACTCGCTATACTGAAACGGCTGTCATGGAAAATGAAATGGATGTTCTTGGCTGGTGGAAGACCAGCAAACCATCCTACCCAAAAGTTGCAAAATTAGCCAGATCAGTACTATGCATCCCGGCCAGTAGCAGCAGCAGTGAAAGGGTGTTCAGTGCTGCTGGATTTACCATCAGTGAGCGCAGGATCGCGCTGAAGCCATCTACAGTGGATTCAATAATTTTCCTCCACAAAAACATGTAGCCTAATCTTGGTCAAGGTTTTTCAAATTATAACAACACATTAATTGAGTCTTAAAGGTCCCATATGATGAAAAAGAACATATTTTCTCTGGTCTCTACATATATAAGCTGGTCCTTCCTGAGCCTGCCAACTCCCAGAATGAGTAAAACAAACGATTCCTGCATGGTCTCTGCAGCCCACCCACTGGTAAAACGGTGCTCCTACAGGCTGTTCAGATTCAGCTCCTTTCGCTATGTAAAGGAAGGAGTCATTTACATAGGCAGGCCTCCTCTGCACGGTGTTAGGAGATATCTGACAGGGGGGCGTTCATCCCCGAGGTGAAGTTCGGTGTGTCCAGCCGTAAGATAGCAGTGTTTCGATATGCTGAAGACAGTGGTTGCGTTTCATTTTTTAATGACAACGTGCCGGCTGCAGTTCGTGTTACCTTGTATGTGTGTGCTAACCACTTCACATTGGACTGCTTCAGTAACGAGGGTCAGTACAAAGCTGGCTTTGCCTCCACACTGACCCTCATAAAAGGATCAGTCCCACCCATGCCGGACCCAGCAACTGCACCCGAGCCACAGGTAAGTGTTGCCACATTTTGATAGTATTTACAGTTGCCTACAAGTATGGTGAAGTCAGCTGGAAAGAGGCTGACTAGTGAGCTCCGCTTCAGTCCACAATGCAATGGCGTTTGAAGCGTGTTTAATGTTAATAATATTACGATGGAGCTTGGTTGTCACATTAAAAAGTCTGGAAACATGTGCAGACTGGAAATAGAGACTATGCGAACAGTGTACAAGAGTTTCGAGACGGTGTTGGAGACAAACACAGCTTTCTCTAGCTGTTAGCCATTAGCTACATGGTAGTAACTGTAACAACACATACGAACAAACTAACATCATTCAGACACACTAACCACTCTGAAACGTCTGCTGCAGCCACAGAGTCTGTACTTCTTCAGGAACCTCTCCTTCTGGGTCTGATTCTGGGTCAAACTGGTATGGTTGAATGAAAGCATCTCCGCGAGCCATAGCGATACTTCCACCGTAAAACATGCTACCGCTAGTGCAAGCGGGATCGTCTCCCTGAGAGGGGTGTCTAGCAGGCAAGGCAGGTGTTGACAGATGGAGTTCATTAGCATTTAAAGGTGCAGGCACAGAAACAGCCTGCTCTCAGTAGAGCTCAGTGGAGTGACTTTTAGACAGCTAAAATTCAGTTAGTCTTAGTTTAGAATTTATCTTGATTTAATTTGTAAAGAAAGACCCATTTATATAGGCCCATAGGCCTATTTATAGGCTAAGTGTATGCCTAGGCCTATTTAGAGCGCTAAAATGTTATGATGTTAGAAAGGACTTATTTAATTTCTTCGTTCCAACTTCCAAGTGGCCTATAGCCTAAGTTAGTCATGAATAAATGATGTTCAAAAAATGTATAAATGACTCATTCTTGACTAAAGGAAAAAGAGCTGTGTGTGTGCACACACATATGAATGTCAGGCTGTAAATGGGTTTGGGCTTTTAACCCTCTGGGGTCTGGGGTGTAATTGGCCGTTTTTGACTATTTTGATTTTACCGTTATATTTCACCTTAAAAACTATTTATCTTGCCTTGTTTGGTGCCATTATTTTCAGCACAACCTCACATGTGTGACCGTACAGTTATTTTTTCATTTTGACATACTGTATTAACACAACTGACCTAAAATTACAAAAAAACATAAAATCCGAGTAGGAAAAAGTAATTTTTTTTACTGTGAAAAGCAATATGTTTAACAAACCATTTTTATTACTTATAATGCAAATATAAATTGTTGTTTGCTAAATTTGTTTTTTACAAAACACATTTTTACAAAGTTATATGTAACTATTTAAATGCAGGCAATGCCTGAGAGTCAAGGCTCCTCAGCTCAATGAAGAGCTGCACTGCCTGCTCCACATTCAGCAGTCTCCTCATTGTTTTGACTCATTAAACAAGAAAACGACTCCACTACACACTAAACACACTTCACTGAACACTACATAATACACTAACTATGCACTCCAAACACGCTAAATGTCACAAATCTCTCAACTCTCAAAACTCGCTGTCTCTATCGCTGTCTCTGTGACCGGCACAGCTGCTCTCACTTTTCTGCCCCGTCACCCCCAATAATTTTGTGCTTGGCTGGTGTGGTGCCTTTTTCCACCAAAAGGAACACGTTTTTTTGCTTTCAAACACTTCCTGTTTGTGAACACTTTCGTGAGGAAAGCCCGATTTTACTGTCTCTTCCTGCAGCAAACGTGCAGCAAATGTGACAGCAACGTTAGCGAAAAAGCGTGCCGTACATAATATATCGTAAATCCGGTTTTACTTGGCCTATCAACACGATTTAAAAACTGGTATATAGTTTGAAGGCTGCTCGAACACATGAAGTTGGAAGAGACTCACAGAGGTGCTGTTTCGCTGCTACGTCAGCTTAAATTGGTCACATGATTTTGAAGCGCCGGCAGGCTCGGGCGGAATTCTGTTGGGCTAGGGCCTTGTCTGGCCTAACTTTTAAGGCCCGATTACAGCACTAGTACAGAGAGTCCAGTATCATGTGCTACACGAGCAGATACCAGACTCCAACACCACTATCCCTGGCTTCCACACAGTCTGAGCCAACAGAGACACCACCGTGAGCGGCAAGAAGAAAGGTGGAGGGCTCGCTGTCTCAGTGGTGTCACCCCGGTCACATCTCTGTGAAAGAGTGCCTCTGCAGACCAGATATCGACCCAGATATCGAGCTCATGCCAACGCCGTGTGTGACGTCATCTCTGCTGCGACCGTGGCACTTCAGATGAAAAATCCCGGAGCCTTCGTCATCATCACAGGTGACTTCAACCACGTCTGACTAACCCCCGCAGCCCCAAACCAACCCCCGCAGCAGACACCAGCTTTCACTACCTCCTTCTCCACCACCCGCCAACCCCTTGCTGGCCCCCACCGTAGACTCTCTCACACACACCCCTCCCAGGACACCTGCACACCCCCAACTGCGACCTCCCAACTCCTGCAGCAGTCACTCTGCTTCACCCCTCACCCCTCTGCTGTCACCCACCACAGATCCTGTCACACTCCCCATCCTCCAGACTGGACTGGACATCACACCCAGCCAGGTGAGGAGAGAGCTGGAGAGGCTCAAGCAGAGAAAAGCTGCTGGACCGGACCGCATCAGCCCTTGTGTGCTGATGGCCTGTGTCGGCAAGCTCTGTGGAGTTCTCCAGCACATCTTCATCCTGAGCCTCCACCCTCAGAGAGTGCCAGTGCTTTGGGAAACATCCTGCCTCGTTCCAGTGTCCTAAAAAGGACATCCAGTGGCACTGGATGACTACAGGCCGATTGCACTGACCTCTCACATCATGAAGGTCATAGAGAGGCTGGTTCTAGCATGCCTCAGACCACTAGTGTGCCCATCACAGGACCCCTACAGTTTCCATATCAGCCCATGTTGCAGTTGGACTTGCCCCTTGCCACATGGGTCGATTACTATCTGACGGGCAGCCCGTGCTGTCTCCCTTCCTCTTCATTGACTACACTGCAGATTTTAAGTACCGCAGTGAGTCGTGTCATCTGCAGAAATTCTCTGATGACACAGCGTGCGGGGCATGTAGAGAGTGGAAGGGAGGATAAGTACAGGGACCCGGTCAGCAATTTTGTAAATCGGTTTGGGGAGAACCACCTGCAGCTGAACATGCAAAGACGAAAGAGATGGTGGTGGACTTCAGGAGGAACAAGCCCCTGCCCTCTCTAGTCTGCATTGGTGATACAGACGTTGACCTTGTGGATACATAAAAATACCTGGGTGTGGTGCTGGACAATAAACCGGAATGTACCGCAAACACGGAGGCAGTCTTCAAGAAGGGCCTGAACCAGCTTTACTTCCTGAGGAGGCCTTCAATGTCTGTCAATATCTATCTATCTATCTATCTATCTATCTAAAAATGTGATTTTGTATTAAAGAGATTTGTGTTTATGGAATATTGAAAATATTTTTGGTGTGTGACTGTTTTCTTTTAAGCTTTAAGAAACAGGAATATAAAGAAACAGATGACATGATCTGTCTTTTGCCAGATAAAGACTGCACTTTGCACTTTTTGTTCATGAAAATACAATGTATACAACAGAAACAGAAAAGAAACACATCCTCACATATCATGCGAAGAGTAAACTATAAGAAGCAATTGTTATACTTTCTCTTCTACACATGTCTGTCTCCACCACTTGTTTGAGCTGAAAAGATATTTAACCGTCATGCATTCATTTTTGATTTGTTTTGCCCATTTCAGTGTATCTTTTCCAAAAAAGTCATACAGGGAACATAATACACTTTTACTCACTGTTACTGAGATAACATGAAGGCACTGAGGCTGGACAGTAAGCAGTTTCTAGCTGCTATAAGGCCTATCCACCTGTTTCCTCAGGAGCCTATGGGGGCTTCCATGACAGATAACTACTTCCGCCGGCGGTTTTCTGTTTCCGGTTGCCTTGCAACTGCATGACTGATCGCTGCCGCCAAGCTAGCCCTAAACAACTAGCATTATGTCATAAAGGCTGAATTGTTTTTAAAATGAGCTCAGGTACAACATGTGCCGTTGTTGGTTGCCACAACAATTCATGAAAATTGAAGTTTTTTTCAGAAACGTCTCGTGTAGAACATCAACAACTTAGACAAACATGTCCGTGCCCTGCGCCCTACACGCCATGCTGAGGAAGGAGGAACGGAGACTAGCATCGCTCACGGCTTTGACACTAAAATAAATATTTGGGTTTATGAATATCTTCCACAGAATAGCTGCTGCATGACTTCCCTAACCCGACAATGTCTGAGCAGCCGCCTGTCTCCATGACTCCACTTTCCTTCAGCATCATCAGTATGTTTAGCTTGATTGACGCTGTGGCTGGGCGCTAACGTTACCGCTGTCTTCAGAAATATAAACTTGCTGTGTTTTTTCAATAGTACTTTCCCGATTGTGTTACTGTGCAGGTAGTTGTATGCTTCTGTGCTTTTGTAACTGCGTAATTCTCCGCCATCAACACCTTCAGAAAATACAAGATAATTAACTGTCGATGTAGCTAACGTCGGGCTAATGCTTCATGTCATCTGCCCACTCCATGAGAACTGACAGCTGAGGCACTGTGAGAACTGTCCTTACAACTTATTAAAACATCCATACTGTGTATCCACCTCCGATTTGTATCCATTATGTCGCTTTCTTTGTGTTAAAAGCCAGTTTTTAGAGCGAGCATGACAGCTACGCTAGCGTAAACACAGAGGTCAGCCAGCTCAACCGGAAGAGCATAACTGAATACCGCTATGAACCATGGGTAACCTCACAAAGTCAGGAATAAGGTGGATAAGATACACTGATACTGTAGCTAACGGTATAGGAAAAGCACTAGTTAAGTCATGGAGCTTTGCATAGGTTCATAACGTGCAACTTGTTTAGAGACTAAAGTTGCCGATAGCAGGTATTTAGTTAAAATATGTTTTTACTTTATTTTCAAACATCTTCTTGCTACAAGAATCAAGATTATCATGTTTTTTCTTGTGAAATGATTTACCAACTGGAAATACATTTCATCCATCACGGTGCCTAAAAACGTCTTGAGATAAGAAGCTTTTCAGTGCTGATACAATAGGTTTCTCCATACTAACAATGGATCACATGACAACTTGTATCTTATATCAGAATTCCCTAATTGTCATTGCACACAAGTACAACTCACTTCCACGGCAACGTTGGCATGAATATCGTCGCTTCTCAATCCATGGCGAAACTGTTTTTTTCTGTTGAAAAAAGAAAGCCAAGTTGTCCCTACAAGCTCTGGGGCTGTGCTACCAACTTTGAAGGCTGCACACCTGAACAATCTAATTTTGGCGGCGCCATTATGGCAACACAATTTAAGTGACACAATTTAAAGAAAAAACTAGTGTAATAAATAAAAATGAATAACAATAATAATTAAAAAAAATATTCCCAAGGTGAACAAGCAGCTGAGGAATTCCAGAATATTACGGGAGCCTCAGCTGAGGTATTCCACATTATGGTACGATATTTCAAGTTTGAACATGCTTATTGTGACAAACCCAAAAATAATCACCAATTTTATTTTCTACACAAATTCTTTTCCATTTTTCAGCTTGTTGTTGGTTTCATGTTCCACAACTTTACTGTTGGGGTTCTATTTTGGACCAAGACAGAGCTGAAACAGAGAGATCGCTGATGATTAACCATCATCTATACTGGATGAGTAACACTTTAAAGGTGATTGTTTGTACAGTAAGTGTTGTGTTTTCCTGCCTCAGGTCTGAATTCAGTCACACAATCACATCATCCTCATCCACTATCAAATGATAACCATCAGCACACTGATAAAAAGGTATAACTCTTGTTAGATCCTGAGTATACCCCTGTCCAGGAGGTACTGGACCAGCTCTCCACTAAAGGTTAGGCTCCTACATCTACAAGATGTTACTTTAAAATGGGATTTAAATAGGGACTTTTTAAGGTGGTAGCAAGGAGACTTGCCTGGCTTCTTGCTGCCTACATCTGAAGGTCTACCCTGCTTCCTCTGGTTTGGCACCTGACATGAAGAGTCCTTGAGTCAGATACGGCCACCTACTTTTTACTTCCATTAAAGAGACATAAATCAGTGTCCACAACTTCTACTTTAACTATAGTTGAAGGTTTATTAGAAAAGATTTAGCAAGGGCAAAATCATACAGCTCAAACTTGTCTCAATTACTTATATCAGTCATTATCAAGAATAGCTATTGATATAAATCACAATTTAGTAAATAACAGATTAATTTAAAAGAGCTGAGGCTGGTTAAAATACTGGGATGTTGGTTAGATTGAGAGGGTCAGGTCTTTCCGGCCGGTATGCCTTTCTCTTCTTGCTGAAAGTAAGAGTCCTTGCGGTAATTCCTGACCCAGTTTGAGGTCCCGCAAATCTCTAAGTCCAACCATCTTGTCTATTACTTTTGTTTGATTAATCACTTCATCTGATTCTGTAACTGTGTCTCAATTATAACTTCATGGTAATTATGACAACAATCATTACCCATCTGATTGTTTATACAGTATACAGTAAAAGCAGAGCTCTTATATATATTTTTTCACTTGTTAGAGCTATTTATAATGTCCTTATGTTTTCTCGTGTAGCGATCTCAATCTATTGACACCCTACAGATAGAAATACTATTGTTTTGAAACTGACCTTTGTCCATCTGACCCAGCTACTATAACAGAGCTGTTGTGAACACTCCAGTAGAACTGGTGGAAGCTGAAGTCACACTTGTGTCGTGGAGATGGATGGATCAACCTAATACATGAATTCATTCACAGCAGCCCCCCCCCATTGGTGGTGTCTTGGCTTAGAGCGGGAGTGTGCACTGAGACAGAAAGTGAAACTGTCAGGCAACTACAGCACTTTGACAAATGAGCATATGCAACAATTTACAACACACACACACACACACACACACACACACACACACACACACACTTGAAATTATCAACTTGAATAAAAAAACAGAGCCAGTACTGAATAGGAGGCCTTATCAGGTGTTGTTCTCTCTTCAAAGGGGAGTCGGCTGCATTTTCATTGAGATGATCCAAGGAGTGGCTGCCTTTCCCGGGATGAAGGACATCCAGGATCAGTTGGAGAGGATTTTCTTGGTGAGTCACTGAGACTGCAGTGTCCCTGTGTGCACTGTATACATGTGTATGTGTGCTGATGGTAATTACTGTAGAAAACTTCCTACCCTGCATCCATCTATCAGAGCTCCTGGATCTCCTTTTCTTTCAGCAGAAAAGTATTAATGCCGCGGTAAAAACAAAACCTGGGGTTCAGTAATGATATCTTATTTCAAGGAAGTAACAAGACTTTTATTTTTCTCCAGTCTGTTTTGGTAACAAAATAACACAGACTTCTCGAACGTTGCCATTGAGACATTTAGATGTTGTTCCTGCTCTGAAAGTTCACTGATATTTAAAAATGGTCCCAACAACACATCTATTTGTAAGACTGTCATGAACACACATGACTCCTCCTTAAACTTCCTCACCTTTCCTGCAGACACCTGGCTGACTGAGAGGTTTCCAAGTCCAATCCAAATTTGCATGTTGTTGATCATCCTACGTAATTCACTCATAAACTCTTAACGCGTTGCAGAGTGTACTTCCTGCATGGTTGCTGACAGGATTGTCAGCTGCAGTATTGAACACACTGGACAGCAATAGAGGAAGTGATGCCAAACTCTTATCAAGCTCAGAAGTGGTTCAGCATCAATACCAGAGCTGAGAGCCTTAGAGGGGCTGACAGACACAAGGATAACAAATCAGGGAGTATGTCTGGCCTCCTTTTTCCATCTTTATTTATTAACTAGCAAACAAAAGACCTCCAAGGGGTATAAGGCCATCAACAAAGACCTTGGTATCCCTGTTTCAACAGTGCGTAATGTTATTAAGAAGGTTGCCAAGCAAGGAACTGTCAAGAACCTCCCTGGACGTGGGGGGAAGAGAAGAATTAATGAGAGAAGTCTTTGAAGGTTGGTGCAAATGGTGAAAAAAACACCACGTCAAACATTCAAAGACCTGAAGGCCAACCTGGAGCGGTCTGGGGTCAACAAGCACCATATGCCGCACACTAAACCAAACAGGGCTTCATGGGCAAAGACCAAGGAAGACACCATTGCTGAAGAAAAGACATAAAAAGGAACAACTAATCTTTGCCAGAGAGTACCTGGACAAACCACAATCCTTCTGGGAAAATGTTCTGTGGACAGATGAAACAAAAATAGAGCTTTTTTTCTTTTTTTTTTCCTAGTACATTGCAAAACGAGCTTTGCAAAACCTGGTTGCTGCACTGGAAGGCTGATAATTCCTGACAAATGTGTTCTACTTATGCATTGTTATATTATATTTTCATGTTATATAGCTTAAATTTAGAAATATATCTTATGAAAAAGACGTCCACTGATTTAACATCTCACTGAATGTTATGAGATTTAAGCTGGACAGTTTAGAAAAAGAATCAAAATTGATGTTGCAAAGCCAGAGATATCTGATTTCCCTTGTCAAAACCCCAGTGTCTACATTAACCAAAATGCAACTTGACTCCCAACAGTTCAGTTGTGAATTCAGATATATTTCGCTACCAATGACCTTTTATTCATTTTCAAACTTGTAGTTTTCAGCTGCAAATGACACTGATTCAAACGACACCACATGAGGACATATATCACTTCCATCACACCAGAATTTTTATACAAGCAAAATTTGACTGAATCAACATTGAGATAACCTTTATTCAACTATGATATGATCAACATTGAAAGAATGAAGAATTGAATCAACATTGATTCAACTATATATATGTATTGCATTATACATTGAAACAAGGTTATTGTTAAAGGGTCATTTCAACACTTTTCAACCTTCCTTTGTATGTTTTTATACACATGTGCCTTCATTAAAAACCCCATTAGATTGGCCATTTCAATTCTTTTTAAGAAACCAAGTTTGAGAACAGCTGCTTTACTGCATGCTCTATGAACAAAAGAAAAAAACCCAACAAAAGAGACCATTATTCAGCAAGTTATAATTTTTTTAGCACATACCTTTTCATCTTGTAAGGTTTACTGCCTGGCTTAGGTGGAGAATCATCTATTTGTCCTGAAACTCCAGGGACACAAACATGGCAAATGTCCTTCCGAAATAGGATCACAGTTCAACATGAACAAACATCTTAATAAATTATCTGGCTACCTTTGCCCTGAATATCCAGGGGACACAAACATTACAAATAGGACCCCAGTTCAACATGAACTGAACATAAGAGCATAGTAGCTTTAAAGATTCAAGTCATTTGTCCTTCTAACTCTTTGTCTTTTCTTTTCTTGGTACCCCGCCACTCCTCTCAGGTGCGTAACACAGCCACTTCTGCAGTGCATCTCTGTATTGCAATTCTGTCAACTTGCGGTCAAATTAACGAGCAGCCTCTGAAACAAAAAGAAAGAGAAAAAAAAGTGTTATAAAGTTGTAAAATTAAAATTAAAAATACGAAAGCTGCATTCCATTCCAAAGTGACATAAATGTCCAGTGAGTCCTTTATAGTGTACTAGATTTTCAGGTGGACTTCAACTATTTTCAACCCTAGCTTCATATAGTTGATCCAAACTAATACTTGTAAAACAATGGCACAGTTTATGTCTACTCTGTGTCTCAGAATATATTTATTCAAAAATTACAAAAAATGATGTTGCTATATAAGGTACATAGCAACAACAACCCCAAAAGGGGTTTCCGGATTGAAAGGTATAATTACATATAGGGGTTCCCAGTCTTAATTGGTTAAAAATCCATATAAAATGCAACGTGTACAATGGACATACCATTCCTTACTTTAGGGTTAGGGTTAGGGTCCAGTATGGTGCCCTCCTGAAATCGATTCAAATTAACCTAATTAGTCAAGGTAAATAACTTATAATATCGTGACAATGCAAACAGCTCCTTGCAAAATAGGGAGACACTGAATAAACAGACTTTAGACACAATAAGAGTGGCTGAGGGCGTCACATAGCTATATGTAGCCTATTTGTCTACTTACCATCATTACAGAGGTCTGTTGACTCTAGCTCTGCCAAGAAGTTTCCACAAAAGCCTAAAATGAGAGAACACAAAACATAAACTATGATTGTTATAACTCAGACAAAGCACATTTAAAAACAGGTAGTAATGTGAAGTGGTTCACTTACCATTATTAGGCTGGTAAAATGACTGAACATCCTCCGAGTAGCTTCCCCCAGAGGCTAAAAGAAGGGAACACAAGACAGGAATAGAGCTGTAACTTTTCAACACATATCACATGACTGATATGTTTGCATATATTGACAGAGGAACTAAATGCTTGTAAATTAAAGCTCAAATGCAATTACATTTTGTATCTGCCATTGTAATAGCAATGATATACAACTGCTTGCACCTGGGGTTGGTAGAGAGGGATACTGGTTGGATTCTAATTACATTATGCTATACATAATGCTCATTTTCCAAGTGTACATGGGAAGCTGGTAGTGTATCATGGGAAACGTGAGAGATTGTGAAGGGTAGTTCTCTATTCACACAGGGGTATAAATTTGCACTTGCATTATGCAGAGTTTCCTCCTATTCCTTAAGGATATCTTTCTCTATGTCCCTTACAATTCTGATGGCTCTATGTCATTTGGCCCAATAAGAAGCCATCTTAGCTACAGAGAGAGGTGGTGCTGCTATATTATATTACTTGTGTATTGCTTTCTGTGAAGTCCTCTTGTACCACAACCCTGAAAAAGAGGGAAACAAAGAAAAATAAAAAATAATGTATAAACTAACAATAAAAATATATATCAGCCAAATTATTTTATTATTCAGGCTTTTACAAAATATTTTAAAATAACTTAACAAGAAAGAGAAAAAGACAGAAAAACAATTTCCCCTGTGTCCTTTACAGTTGCAATGTTCAGCTATACTCTAGCAACACTACAGGTAGCCCTGTTGAGGGACTTTTCAGTAAAGGCATGTTGTTTTCACCGTTTCCCAAGGCTAAATTCCCCGACAATATGCCTCACTGTAGTATAAGTTTCCATATCCGCTCTACACCGGAACTACAACATGCAAAGCGAAATGACCCCTTACACTAGCTAGCGATTAGCTCCATGCCACTAGTTTTCTAAGTTCACCATTATAAATAAACAAACTGCTTCACCGTGGTCCTGGTTACAACATTGATTATGTAATGATTAAAAATGCTAAGAATGCTTTTATATACACAGATAAATAACATATGTTTTAATCGCGAAACTCACTAGCGAAACTGCGGACATAACGTTAGCTTGCATGCTAGCTAAAATTATTATATTATATGCATTGCTAATACAAGCAACAGACTCCGGACTAAGTTGCCACGGCATGGAAATAATTTACAAAGTTAATATTTAGTCAAACGATGACAGTCAGGTAATGGTATCTGAATCGAACTATAAATTATATTCCATAAGGACTTACCAGTCTGTCTCACACACAGGAGGATGAAGTTTATCTGCCGTTCTGTGCCCATTTGCTGTCACAGTTTAAGCTGAAGTCCCGTGAGATCTTGCTGGTCTCGTGAGCCCCCCTGTTCCCCCCTCCCGCACCCCATCAGCACCATTAGCCCCATTCACACAGTAGAAGACGCATAAAAGCCGCAGCCGCGGTTCGCCAATTCTCCACTGATGGTGATTCACACAGAGCGAAGCAGCTCCGCCTTAAAGATGAACCACCGTGAATTCACACAGAAAGCCGGCACTGCGGCTCCTAAAGAGGCGTGACAGTGACGTAATGATGATGCGTTGGTGTGTGGGGGTTTCCCGGTGTCCCCCCTGTCAATCTGACTCCCTCATTTACGGGGACTGAGGCCGTCTTCTGGGGGAAAGTTCGCTGATGTCTCGGTCAGGAGGGCTGACCATCAAGGTGATTTTCATCACAAACACTCGGTGAGTTAAAGTTAAAAACAGACGCTGTTTTTCGGGCAGAAATGAGAGGAAGAGATGGTAGGACAGGCGGGAGGACTGACGCTTCTCCACGTACAGCTGTGGTATTTTTTTCTCATATAAGTTGCCAAAGACATTTACAGTTGCTAGTTACTTTTGTTTGGTCATGTAACGTTGCTTTCTGGGACATTTCTTTGTATAAAGTTCAGTGAAGGACCTGTGTAGTTAACTGACCATCGATCGACACGCCCCCGCTC
>CAEMYA010000795.1:197855-225528 GCA_903131615.1 Diplodus sargus | reverse complement strand
GTGAGTTTTGAGGTATGTTCAGGCAGTGAAAAATGTAATTCTAAAAACAATAGGGACCTTGCAGGTCGAGACCTGCTCCTGTCCGAACAAGGAAACTAAAACAGAATAATAAATCTAATTTGGAGATTTTCCGATATTGTTATACCATTTCCCACAGTACAGTCTGGTATCTCTGGTCGCTAATTAAGTTTTCAATAAAGCATTCGGGGAAAAAAAAATATCTGGCCGTTTAGTATACCGTGGTCAAGCTTGCCGAGGTTCGTGTTTGCTTGGTCAAATCAGCCGCACCTTTTTTTCCAGTACGCAAATCTACAAACATTTACGGTAACCGTGATGAACCAGCTCAGACTGTGGGTCAGACTGCAGTCTCACAATCATACCCATGAAACATAAGATACTTTTACAGTAATTATTCCCGGTAATAACCTGAAGGTATCAAGAAGGTATTATAGTTTGTGGGCTTTCTTCATCAAAGGTGTTGGCATGTCGTATGTTGAGAAAAGAATGCTGCGGAGGCCAGGCTGGTTGGAACGATTGAGCAATCTTTATTCAATCCAGCTTCCGAATCAGAATCGGCTGCATTCTGATGTTCTCAAATCTATAATAAAAATAGATTTAATTTATATAGCGCCTTTCAGGGTACCCAAGGACACTTGACTAAGTGGAATAAACATATATGAAAACAAACAAAGCAAAGATATAAGAATAAATGGAGCGCCCGTCAGTCAGCACTGAGGGAACAGCCGCACCACCATAGACACCGCCACCAGCACCGCAGGGAGCAGCACCCTCCATCCAGAAGCGAACTTGCGTCTGGAGGTCCCATGCACGCAGCGGGGGCGACACAGAGATCCAGTCCCAGTGACAGAGCCCGGGGCGAAGCGACAGCAGAAGTCCAGGAGCTCCCGATCTGAACACCTGAAGACCCCACGAGCAACGGCGGAGCATCGACCATCCAACATCACAGCGAGCCGGGGGAGACCACAGCAGCAGTGGAGAGCGAGAACGGAGCTAGGTGGTGAACGACCCTGAGGCCATGGCGGATGGAGGACCAGCAGAGCAATGATGGACCTCCCACAGAGCATCGAGTACGTCTGCTTAAAAGTTAGCGTTGCTATGCTAACTGCTGATTGGTGAGGCTAACAGCGGACCAACGGGGCTAACAGCCGATGAGCGGAGAAAGATGAGTCCATGGAGCCAGTTCTTCAGGTGTGCAGGCTTCAAAGGTAGTAGCACAGCCTCAGAGCTTGCAAAAACAACTTGGCTTTCTTCTTTTAGCAGAAAAAAGCTGTTTTGTCACAGATCGAGAAGCGGCGATACTCACGCCAGCGTCCTCTCGCATCCGGGTTGCCATGGAAACTATGGCAAAAGCAAGGCCAAAATGCTTCGCCCTCTGCCCTATCAGATATTCTATTCGATCTTAGGAGATCTACCAATTGCCACCCACCTTTCTCTGCTGTGGGGGCCTTTTTTAAAGTTTATTTTCCATACCTGCCTACCTCTCCTAATTGGTCACTTTGATAGATTAAAGGTTCATCTATCCAATAGTAGAAAAGAAGGATGGGTCTGCCTCACACCCCATATGAAATAACTCTTGTGTGTGTTACTTAACTTTGCTGATGTCAGCTAAAGTGGACAGGATGGTCTCTCTAAACTTAGATGACAATGTATAGTTGAGTCAGCTCCGAACCTCTGGTGTGGGCCCTTTCCTGTAGTTTATCTCTGATGCCCACCTCAGGGCTGATCAAGGCTCCTGGTCATGGGGATCTTTGCCCTGTTGTATTCCCACACTTGTCTACAGGAGAGCATCTGGTCCTGTCCCATCCTGTCTTCCCTCTATTCACTATTATCTTAGAGCCCAGGACATGTAAGAAACACACAGACTACATAATTCCCCCCTTCAAGACCAGCTAGGTCTCGAAAACAGCATACAAGCACATTCCTAAATTTACCTTCGTCTAACTCCTGTCGCAGCTTGCCTGTTTTCAACAAAGTCCTCCTCATCCAATTCTGTTACTAATTTCAGAGTCCTATTTTGAACTGTAATTTAGGAAAAGCTAATTAACTAGTTTTTTATTCAGGTATTATAGCACTTTATTTTACGTTACTTTATGACTAGATAAACCGATTACTTATCCTAATTAGGTCGAATTCGGCTAACCTTAGCCTCACCTGCAGGCCTCCCTTCAGGTACACTCCTTTTCAGCCAACTCTGAAAAGTACCTCTTACTCTTGAAATCTTTGCAATCAGCTGTTGCATCCCATTCAAAAAATCTACTCTATTATGTTATTAAGATCATTGCTCATTCCTTGGTTAATTTGCAATTATCACAGGATTATAACAAAACACAACAATTTCTACATTATAATGTATGGATACACACATATATAAGAACATAGTCATTCATCTAATTTTCTACATAACATAACAAATCAACTGAACTCTCGCTCTTCAGTAGTGTTGCCATCTAGTAATAATAATAATAATAATAATAATCATTTTAACTTTATTTATATAGCACTTTTCAAAAACGAGTTACAAAGTGCTTTACAATAAAACAGATAACGTAATGAGTTAAAAATCCAAACAAAGATAAAACTTATAAAATAATTTAAATAGTTACAACAATACCACGGTTAAGAAAAAGCCATAAGATAAAAGTGAGTTTTAAGAAGGGATTTAAAAGAGGATACTGAGTTAGCCTGCCTCTCTAGGCAGGGAGTTCCATAGCCAAGGGGCACGAACAGCAAAGGCCTGGTCACCTTTTGTGACAAGTCGAGATTTTGGAACCAATAGGAGGGTCCTTCTGGAGGATCTCAGGCGGCGATCAGGCTCATAAGGAGTCAGCAGATCACAAATATAGACAGGAGCCTGACCATTCAAGGCTTTAAAAACAAGCAGTAAAATCTTAAAATCAATTCTAAAACTCACAGGTAACCAGTGAAGGACAGCAAGGATTGGTGTAATGTGGTCACATCTCTTAGTATGTGTTGAAAACCTAGCAGCAGCATTTGGTATCAGCTGCAGTCTTTGGATGTTTCGCTTGCTGATACCAGAGTAAAGTGCCTGACAGTGCCTTATGAAAGCATGAATGACCTTTTCTAAGTTGGGCAAAGCAGGACTGCACAACTTTAGTCACCTGAGTAACAAAAGATAATTCTGAGTCAAAGATGACACAGAGATTGCGGGCCTCTTTTCGAACACTGTTAGATAAGGCTCCCAGACTATAGGAGAGATTGGTATAGTCACTAGTGCTTTGGCCAGAGGGGCTCATTATAACAATGTCTGATTTGGAGTCATTCAACTGCAGAACATTTTCGGACATCCAATTTTTTATCTCAGCAGGGCAGGAGAAAATAAGAGAAACATCACTTTTACCAGGCTGTAGTGGGACATACAACTGCGTATTATCTGCATAGCAGTGGAAATCAATTTTGTGTCTAAGCATGATTTGCCCCAGGGGTAGCATGTAAACAGTGAATAGGAGGGGACCCAAAGTAGACCCCTGAGGGACCCCACAGAAGAGAGGGGCACAAGAAGAGGAGGCTTCTCCAAGCCTTACATAGAATGACCTGTTGGACAGATAGGAGATGAACCAATCCAGAGCCACATCACTGATACCAACATAATTTTTCAGATGGCTTATTAAGACATTATGGCCCACTGTATCAAAAGCTGAGCTGAGGTCAAGGAGAATTAATATTGAATACAGGCCTGTGTCGGCAGCAAGCAGTAAGTCATTGGCGACCTTGACCAGTGCAGTCTCTCCAGTACTATGAAGGGAGCGGAAACCAGTTTGACATTTTTTAAAAATACAATTGTCATTCATAAGAGAAATCAGTTGAGTGGAGACTATTTTTTCTAAAATCTTGGATAAAAAGGCAGCTTTGAGATTGGTCTAAAATTACTTAAAAGAGAGGGATCTAGAGAGGGTTTTTTTTAAAAGAGGGTAAACAGTGGCATGTTTAAAATAGGAGGGGAAAGTAACAGTAGACAAAGAGCAATTAATAATGGCTAAGATGTCTGGACCAACCGTCTGGAAAACAGCTTTTAAAAACCAAGTAGGAATGCAGTCTGAAAGGCAGGTGGATGATTTTGAAAGTGCAATAGTACATTCCAGGATAGAGAGATTTCACTGAAGTGGGTTAAGGCTGAGAGTGGGCAGGAGTCAACTACAATCTCTCTGAAGTCAGTGTTAAAATTCTGCCCAATCTCCACTATTTTGTTAACAAAGTGATTAAGAAATTATTCACATTTGTCTGGGGAGGATTCAGCTGGCTGGCTGGGAGGGGGACCAACCACAAAGTTTATCGTTTTAAAAAGAATTCTGGGATTATGACCCTGCTTGGCAATCAACTCAGAAAAAAATGTTGTTTCTTCCTTCTCTGATTGTACATTGGTAAGTGAACATTTGCTCTTTGAGAGAAGCAAGAGAGACATTGAGTTGGTCCTTTTTCCATTTCCTCTCTGCCATCCTGCATCGTCTCTTTAAAATTCTTAGTTCTTCGTTCAGCCAAGGCAGAGAGTTTGGTTTCAGCTTTTTGAGTCTGACTGGAGCTATAGAGTCTAAAATATTTGTGCAAGAGCTGTTAAAACCACTGACAAGATCATCTATTGTGAGGCCGTGTAGTTCACCTGTATTAAGAATTGTGCTTGAGGACATAAAGGCTTGGCTGAAGCGAGGAACAGACAGTGAATTTAGGGGGTGGGAGTGAATCAGTGTGGGGGGTTTGGGGTCAGGAGAGAGGAGCGGAACCTGGAAAAGCACTGCCTTATGATCGGAGACGACAAAATCAACCAAATTCACTTCATCCACACAGAAACCATGGGCGAGCACAAGGTCAAGTGTGTGCCCTTTGTCATGGCTGGGCTGCTTCACATATTGGGTCAAACTAAAATAATCTAAAAGTTTCATAAAATCAGAGGTAAACGAGGAGGAAGAAGGGCAACAGACATGGATATTAAAGTCACCAAGAATAAGACCTCTGTCATATTGTAACATAATGACTGGTAAAAGGTCTGAAAATTCCTGAATGAAACCAGAAATTAGTTTAGGGGGTCGGTAAATTAAAACACATAGAATAGGTAATTTAATCTTTAAAATACAGCTAAGACACTCAAAGGTAGAGAAGCAGCCAAGTAGGACTTGAGAACAGTTAAAATCATTTCTGTGTATTACTGCAAGGCTCCCCCCTCGGCCTGTCATTCTTGGCTGTTGGAAAAATAGATAATCGGGGGGGAAGAGTCAATGAGAGGGGCACATTCATCTGGATAATTCCAGAACTCTGTGATGATAAAAAAAAGTATAGTAATAGTAAGAAATATTATTTGTCACGATAAAATCCTGGCAGATAAAAGACTCATTTGCAAGGGACCTTACATTGAGTAAGCAGAAATGAACTGATTTCAAAGCAGGAATTAAAGAAGTGGTTTTAACTGTGATGAGGTTGTTTCTGTGTGGACTTTGAGTGGATGTTGGTAGTGCACGCTGCTTTTCAGTGATCCTAACAGGAATCCTAACAGGAATAAGTGACTTGATAAAACCATCACCACCAGCACAAGCACCACCAGCACTGGCACCAGGGCTGACAGAGAATTCAACATAGGTGAAAGAGTCAATGGAGGAGACAGATCGAGCAACAGCTTGACCCGCACTGTCAGGGACAGGGTTATGGGATGCCAAGGTAGGACACTGGGCAGGGTCTAGCTGGGCAAAGTGTCATTTTAGACTGAACACGGTGAAGTTGATGAGATTGTGAATCAACCTGCTTGTGCCCATCCTATTTAAGTGTAACCCATCATGTTTAAACAGGTCCTGTTCAGTCCAGAAATAGTCAAAGTTGCTGATGAAGCCTAGTCCAGTGGCAGTTGTGAAGTTCTGCATCCATGTATGCAGGCTAAAAACCCTCTGAGTTTTTGGTCAAAGCAGGAATTGGGCCAGAGAGAACACAACATTTCCCAAGGCTCTCAACTGTATTGACCAAAGACTAAAGTTCATAGTAGAGTTTTGTGGATTGTCTAGACATTATTATGGACTGTTATTTTAGATGAGAGGGAAGACATGTGTGGCAGATGTATCAGCCTTTGCTACGTTCGAGTCACCTGTGCTGATGACATCATCTCCGGCCTCTGGAGTGACCGGTCCATCTGACTGGAGAGACGATTGCAGCGGGTCCAGCTGCGCAGTTAGATGAGTGTGTCCAGAGCTGGAGAGCTGAGGAGGAGAAAGGCGTCTGGGACGTTTACTTTCCGAAATCAACGGGCTCGTCGGTGGAGTATGACGTTTCCTGTTGAGGGAGCAGACCGGGACTTGATGCCCCCGGGGGAGCTGTGGGCATGTGACCGCAAGCTCAGTTAGCCTCTCAAGAGGGGTGAAGAAGTTGTGCAGCGGGACAGGGTCAAGGTCATCATCCTCTGGAGTAAACAGAGGCAGAGAGACCCCTAACAACGGACGCCCAGGAAGGAGAGTGAGGTTCAGATGGCCCAGGAATATCCGCAGCCGGTGGACACTCAGAGCTGCAGGGAGCACCCTGCTGCAGTGCGTCAACCCGGGAAAGGAGAAGGGCCTGCCACTGGAGGACATCATCCAGGAGGCTCTCGATTAAGTGTAGTTCGGATCTCAGGATGGACAGCTCAGACTCCGCTGGGGTAAGTGGAGGCATACCACACGGGCCCAAAGTTGGGCCTGGTGAGGCCACTAGTTATTTGGTAACTGGGTGATGTTATCTGACAGCGATTTTCCCACGCTGTCAAACGCGGAAGATCGCCGAAAAACAGGACTCAAACCTCTTGTTTAGGTACCGGACTCCAACTTGGCTATTGTAGTCCTGATGAATAATGCAAAGTCTGTTGGACAGTACCTTGACATTTGCTCCAGCAGAAATCTTCAGTGTGCCCCGCTTCCTACTCCTACTACTGACGTACTTCAGACGAGTCCAGTTTGGAGGTAAAGTTACTTTGAATGCTAATTTCTTTGACGATAAGAATCAACATTCTTATTTTGAGATGGTTAAAACTGTGTTTTCGGATGCTTCCACAATAGTAGTGAAACAGTTAGTCTGGAGCCCTGTTGTGTTTTAGTGCAGCATGTTGTCTGTGACACTCTGAATCAATACATTCTGTCCCTCAGTCTGTCCCCGGACAGGTTAATCTCTCCACTGTCATCCTGAGAAGAGAAACCCCAACCACTATCTTTGCAAACAAAAACGTCAGGTACTATATATTAAGAATGAAACATCCATAACTATTACTGTGTGTTCTAAATCAGGCATGTCCAAAATCCAACCTCAGGATCAGAAACGGCTCTCAAATAATCTCTGTTTTATTTCTATTTTGCTTTGTATGGCATATCATGTATGTCTGCTCATATACATCTGTCATGTCATACTAATCTCCTAATGTAGCTTAAAGTTAGCACTTAATAACCAATGTGCAAACCAAGTTTGCTTTAATTATCATACATTTTCCAAATTTCAAATTTCCAATCTTATATCTTACTTTCAATCTACAATTTTGCATTAATAGTTTTTATTTCTTCTTCCATTCCCCCCTTTATCCATACTGATCCCCATTCAAAGATTGGACACCTCTGCTCCAGGCAACACGACTGTCCTTCTGCTGTCATTGTCATTAGCAACCCATGTTGCGAATTTCCGGCGTCTTCTCCTGGTGCTCCAGTGCTTTCAACTTCTTGTCCCTGGGGAGGTAGATGTGAGAGCAGCTACCTTTGGGGCTACACTGGGTCAAACCTGTATGAACTTCATATTTACGTACCACTACACAGACAGGTAGAGGTTAATTAGTGTAAATGCTAAAGGCATTCACACTCTTGTTCTTCTGGAATTTATTAGTGTGAATGCTGACTCAGCATTCACACTAAACGCTCGGTCTAGACGCTCGGTCTAGGGAGCCGAGCCCAACATAAATAACCGACATCCAAGCACGGTATAAGTTATGTGAAACAAACAATTTATTTACACAACAACAGGTGCAATATGTACAGTGATGGGTGCGATATATATATACAAGTGATGAAGCGTTTGTTCAGGGTGAGCCCAGGCCTAAAATAACAAACAAAACCAATCTAACCTCTAGCATCCGAAATCTATCTAAACCCTACAGAAAAGAAAACGAAACAAAAACACAAGTGCTAAACCTAACTCCCTAACCTAATAAGAAACAGGAGAAAACAGAGTCAAATAAAAAGGCAGCTCACCCCTACTGCTTCTCTAACCACAGACACTCTTGCTCTGGTTACCCAGAGCACACACACACTCACAAACAACCCCGCACTCAGACGCACAATCACACTCTAAGTCGCTACGATGTCTCTTAGGATAGACTCTCAGTACGGTAGATGCCTCCGCAATAGCGATCCACCAGCGTCGCTTGAGCAGCATCGGCTTTTGAATTTCCCCCGCTCCGGTGCTGGCCAATCCGTCACTGCCACACCAGGACTGCGGAGCCAATGAGGTGCGGGAGCAACACCAGCTTTGGGCGACAGGAGCGCTCACTCTGTAGCAAAGAAACAAACACATATACATATACACACACACAGACGCACACTGCAGACAGATGAAGGCGGGAGCCGTAACAATTAGTGTGAATGCTGACTCAGCATTTACACTATTGTTCTTCTGGAATTTATTAGTGTGAATTCTGACTCAGCAGTCACACTATTGATCTTCTGGAATTTATTATTATTCCTGATTCCGTACGTTTTTCGACACGCTTCTTCTCCTACAAAATTTTCAGCGATTGAAACCATTCAAGTATCAAAATGTTCAGCTTTTTAAGGACATTACTGCTTGTGTTTTTCTTTTTTCTACCTTTTATACTTTTGGAAATATTCAGCTTTTTCTGCAAATTTTCATCCTTGTGGGGAATTTTTCAAATTTCATTCTGCTATAACTTCAGCATACGTTCAGCTATTGAAACTGTTCAACTATTAAAATGTTCCCCCTTTTCAGCTCTTTTAGCCCCCCGCTCAGCTTTTCAACTCTTCAGCTTTTTCAGCAATTCAGCTTTTTCAAAAAAAGATTTAACATTGACGCAAATGGGAAAACATTAAAATCCTCTGCAAAACTCATCGCCTTTCAACCTCTTCTTCTCCCTCATACGTTGAGCTCGAGACGCCATTCCAACTTTAAACGACTCAGCGAAACTTGAACTATTGACACTGTATTCAGTTTTTAAAAATGTAGTATGGTTTTGAAAATATCGCAGTTTTAGTTTTAGGAACTTTTAGCTCCTCTTCTGATTTTATAATGGGTGTGTATTGCATCGGCTACAGTGGGTGACATCATCGCCAGAGTGGAGAGCGGCTTTTGAAGATAGGAGCGAAAACTCTCTTCGACTTGATTTTGGTCCCAAATCTTTTACTTGACATAGACAATATATGCATAGAAATGTAGGAAATCTTGCCGGCTTTCAGCTGATGGTCTCATTTCACATGTACGACTTACGGTTTTGGATTTAGCAGCCCAAGAGCGACAAGAGGTCAAAACATAGCCCCATAAGCCGCAATGTTTGAGGCTAAATTTCTGTCCGAGAGCAGACGGTACCTGATTTGTCTCTCGCTCCTGTGCCCTCATTTCTCACTCGACAGAAATAAAAACGACATGAGCGCGTTCAGCCATATCTCCTCTCACTCAGCATATAAATATTTTGGCCATAACCATTACAGTTTTTTCAAAAATTGCAGGAGTTTGGGAGGTGTTTTCCCATTCATTCTTACGGGATCCCTTCATCTCTGTCTCTGCTACTTCTCCAGCGTGTGTATTGCGGGAGCTAGAGTGTGTGACATCATCACTTGATTGAGAGCAGCTGGAACATTGGAGAAAGAATTCTCTTCAGCTGGATTTGGATCCCACATCTTTTACTTTACACAGACCAGTGGTGTCAAACTGATCCAGGAAAGGGCCGCTGTGGCTGCAGGTTTTTATTCCAACGAAGCAAGAGCACACCTGATATGGATCAGGTGTGCTCTTGCTTGGGGTTGCTCCTGCTCCAGCGTATGTGCAGCCATTTTGAGCTCTTTCACCCTTAACTTTGTATATTTTCATCCTTTTTTCACCTGTTTTAGCATCTTGTTCTTCTGGAATTTGTTTTTCTTTCTTTTTAGTGTGAATGCCTTCAGCATTCACACTATTGTTCTTCTGGAATGTATTATTAGTGTGAATGCTGACTCAGCCTTTTCAGCTTTTCAGCCTCTTCAGTTTTTCCAGCCTTTTCAGCTTTTTCATACATACAGCTTCATGTTCAGCTCCAGAAACTGTTCAGCTGGCACTATGTTCAACTTTTTAAGCTCTTTCAGCCTTTAACTTTGCAACTTTTTCAGCTTTTCAGCCCTTTCAGGTTTTCAGCTTTTCAGCCCTTTCAACTTTTCTGGCATTTCATCTTTCAGCTTTTTGCAGTACATTCAGTAGATTTCGCTCAGCATTCACACTGTATTTTTCGCAGGAAATGCAATTTTTGTAGTTTTGAGCCCAAATTTCCGTCCGAGAGCAGACGGTACCTGATTTGTCTCTTGCTCCTGTGCCTTCATTTCTGAGTCGACAGAAATAAAAACGACATGAGCGAGTTCAGCCTCCAGCCTGTCCCCTCTCACTCATCATATAAATATTTTGGCCATAACCATTACAGTCTTTTCAAGAATCGCAGGGGTTTGGGAGGCGTTTTCCCATTCATCCTTATGGGATCCCTTCATCTCTGTCTCTGTTACTTCTCCTGCGTGTGTATCTCAACAATGCGTGTGTATTGTGTGAGCTAGAGTGTGTGACATAATCACTTGATTGAGAGCAGCTGGAACACTGGAGAAGGAATTCTCTTTAGCTGGATTTGGATCCCACATCTTTTACTTTACATAGACCAGTGGTGTCAAACTGATCCAGGAAAGGGCCACTGTGGCTGCAGGTTTTTATTCAAACCAAGCAAGAGCACACCTGATTTAGATCAGATGTGCTCTTGCTGTGCTCTTGCTCCTGCCTCTTAGTCTACAGCTTTTCATCCTTTTTTCACCTTTTTAAGCTTTTTCGGCCCTCTTACTCTACAGCTTTTCATCCTTTTTTCACATTTTTAAGCTGCTCCAGCCTTTCACTTTTCACCTTTTTAGCCTTTTTTCACCATTTTAACCTCTTCCAACCCTCTTACATTACAGCTTAATTTCACCTTATTGAGCTTTTTCAACCTTCTTTTTTACATGTTCATCATTTTTTCACCTGTTTTACCTTTTTCGGCCCTCTCACTCTACAGCTTTTCATCCTTTTTCAGCTTTTTAAGCTTTTTTCGGCTCTCTTACTTCATCCTTTTTAAACTTGTTCTACTCTCTTACTCTACAGCTATTTACCTTTTCATCTTTTTTTCACCTTTTTAAGCTCTTTCACCCTTTAACTTTTTTACATTTTCATCCTTTTTCACCTGTTTTAGCTTTTTCGGCCCTGTCACTCTACAGCTTTCCATCCTCTTCCATCCTTTTCATCCTTTTTTCACTGTTTTCAGCTCTTTCAGCCTTCACCTTTTCAAGTTTTTAGCCTTTTTTCACCATTTTAACCCCTTCCAGCCCTCTTACTTTACAGCTTTTCACCTTTTCAGCTTTTTAAAAAATATTTTAACCTCTTCCAGCCCTCTTATTCTACAGCCTTTTAGCCTTTTCAGCTCTTTCAAACATTCAACTTCATGTTCAGCATTTAAAATGTTCAACTTTTTCAACTCCTTTAGCCTTTAACTTTTCTGCCTTTTCAGCTTTTCAGCCTTTTCAGCTATTCAGCCTCTTCAGTTTTTCCAGCTTTTTCATACATACAGCTTCATGTTCAGCTCCAGAAACTGTTCAGCTGGCACTATGTTCAACTTTTTAAGCTCTTTCAGCCTTTAACTTTGCAACTTTTTCAGCTTTTCAGCCCTTTCAGCTTTTCAGCTTTTCAGCCCTTTCAACTTTTATGGCATTTCAGCTTTCAGCTTTTTCAGCTTTTCGGCAGTACATTCAGCAGATTTCGCTTAAGCATTCACACTTTATTTTCGCAGGAAATGCAATTTTTCTAGTTAGTGTGAATGCTGAAGATATTCACACTATTGTTCTTCTCATTTAATATTATTCCTGCTTCCGTACGTTTTTCAGCACTCTTCTCCTCCTTCAAATCTTGAGCTATTCAAACCATTCAAATATCAAAATGTTCAGCTTTTTAAGGACATGATGGCATGTATTTTTCTCGTTTCTATCTTTTATACTTTTGGAAATATTAACTCTAACTACTAACTTCAGCATACCTTCAGCTATTCAAACCGTTCAACTATTAAAATGTTCAGCTTTTTCAGCCTTTTCAACCCTCTGCTTTTTCTGCGGTTCAACTTTTCAACTTTTTCAGCAATTCAGCTTTTTCCCCAAAAAATTGAACATTGCCGCAGATGGGAAAAGCTTCAAATCCTCTTCAAAACTCATCGCCTTTCAACCTCTTTTTGCTCCTCATACATTGAGCGAGAGACACCATTCAAACTTTAAAGCACTCAGCAGATCTTGAACTATTGGACCTGTATTCAGTTTTTAAAAATCTTGTACAGTTTTGAAATAATCGCAGTTTTAGTTTGAGCGATTTTTAGCCCATCTTCTGAGTTTATAATGGGTGTGTATGGCGTCGGCTAGAGTGAGTGACATCACCAACTGCCCCACCCCAGAGGGCAGAGCTGCTCCGAAAAAGTGGACAAAATTGTCTTCAGCTTGATTTTGATCCCACACCTTTTACTTGACATAGACAATATATACATAGAAATGTAGGGAATCTTGTGGGCTTTCAGCTGATGGTCTCATTTCAGATGTGGGACTTACAGTTTTGGATCTAGAAGCCCGAAGCGACAGCAACTCTCACTGCTGTCCCATAAGCCGCAATGTTGATTTTGAGCCGAATTTTCTGGAAATTAGCAGACGGTACCTGATTTGTCTCTTGCTCTCCCGCCCTCATTTTGCACTCTCCAGAAATAAAAACAACATGACCGCATTCAGCACCTCCTCCTGTAACTCACCATACAAATATTTTGGTGACAACCATCACAGTTTTTTCAGAAATCGCAGGAGTTTGGGAGGCGTTTTCCCATTCATTCCTTATGGGGGACATTTTCGTCTCTGTCCCTGGTCCTGCTGCAGCATGTCTGCAGCCATTTCAAGCTGTTCCTGCCTTTAATTTTTCACCTTTAAGCCTTTTTTCACCTCTTTAAGCTCTTTCTGCCTTTAACTTTCCACCTTTTCAGTCTTTTTTCACCTTTTTAATCTCTTTCAGCCCCCATACTCTGCAACTTTTCTGCCTTTTTCAGTCGTTTTTCACCTTTTTAAGCTCTTTCTGCCTTTCCCTTTGCAACTTTTCAGTCTTTTTTCACCTTTCTAAGCTCTTGCTGCCTTTAACTTTCCACCTTTTCAGTCTTTTTTCACATTTTTAATCTCTTTCTGCCCCCTCACTCTGCAACTTTTCGGCCTTTTTCAGTCTTTTTTTTACCTTTTTAAGCTCTTTCTGCCTTTAACTTTCCGCCTTTTCAGTCTTTTTTTCATCTTTTTGATCTCTTTCTGCCCCCATACTCTGCAACTTTTTGGCCTTTTTCAGTCTTTTTTCACCTTTTTAAGCTCTTTCTGCCTTTAACTTTCTTCATCACCCAGAAATCGCAATTCCTCTTGTTAAATCATGGATATTGGTGTTGAAACTTGCCTGAAAAGCTGGAGTTTGAAAGTGGCTTAGTTTTTTCGCTTTGGCTCTTTTTCCGAACAGGAATACCGCACAATAGTGCGCATTCCTAAAGCACGAGATTTTGACTCTGCTCCTGTGGTGAAGTTACCACAGGAGGCTACTTGCATAAGCATCGGCCCACAGCCGTCCTCAGCCAGACTTTCTAAGTGAGCACGCCGAATCTGCTTATTTCTCTGTCATTTTCACTATAGGCTTACAGATAAAAACAGCTGCATACTCAACATGCAGCGAGGCATTACTGACTGAACACGGATTAATTCGTCCTGAACGGACATAATAACAGCCAGTCTCGTGCCAGAACTGCCTGCAAAACATGAAAACGGGGAATGACGGAGCGGAGTGCATAGAAAAACAAAGCGCACACAGTATTCCGCCCTCCCAAGCAGCGCGCTGATTCGCTAGCACACCGCCAATCAGAACGGCCATTCAGCTGGCACACAACCAATCAGAGAATCCAATGGCTCAGACGTCCGACAGCCCTCCTCCTCAGACTTCGCATGCTCAATCGGAGCAGGCGACGTCCAAACGGCTCCGAAAGCTTCCAACGCAGCTGAACACACCGAACAGACATGTTCCCGACCTCGTCCGAGTCTCTCCAAACACTTCAGACGTCCAACGGTTGGGCCGGTGTGTTTCTGCCTTTAAGCTCTTTCAGCCTTTAACTTTACACCTTTCAGCCTTTTTTCACCCTTAAGCTCTTTCAGCCCTCTTACTCCACAGCCTTTTGAGCCTTTTCACATATTCATCTTTCTGCCTTTTCAACTCCTTCAAACTTATAACCTGATGTTAAACAATTAAAATGGTCAACTTTTTAAACTCTTTCAGCCCCCGTCAGCTTTTCCGCCCTTTCAGCTTTTTAAAATATCCATCTTTCTGCATTTTCAGCTCCTTCAAACATTCAGCTTCATGTTCAGCAATTAAAATGTTCAACCTTTTTAACTCTTTCAGCCGCCTTTGGCTTTTCTGCCTTTTCAGCTTTTTAAAATATTCATCTTTCTTTTGAGTTACAACTTTATAATATATAAATATGTTGGTGATAACCCTTACAGTTTTTTCAAAAATCGCAAGGGTTTGGCAGGCATTTTGCCATTCATTCTGATATGGATATGTTCATCTTTGATTCGGCTCCTGCTCCACCATGTGTGCAGCCATTTTAAGCTCTTTCTGCCTATAACTTCTCTCCTTTTCAACCTTTTTTCACCCCTTCAAGCTCTTTCTGCCCTCTTACTCTGCAACTTTTCAGTCTTTTCAGTCTCTTTTCACCTTTTTAAGCTCTTTCAGCCCCCTTACTCTACAGCTTTTTAGCCTTTTCAGATATTCATCTTTCTGCCATTTCAACTCCTTCAAACATTCCGCTTCATGTTCAGCCATGAAAATGTTCAACTTTTTTAACTCTTTCAGCCCTTTTCAACTTTTCTGTCTCATCATCTTTTTAAAATATTCATCTTTCTGCCTTTTCAGCTTCTTTATACATTCAGCTTCATGTTCAGCTACAGAAACTGTTCAGCTATTCATTATTTTAAGCTCTTTCGGCCTTGACCTTTTCAACATTTCAGCTTTTCGACTTTTTCAGCTTTTCGGCAGTACATTCAGCAGATTTCGCTTTAGCCTTTAGCATTCACACTGTATTTTCACAGAAATTGCAATTTGTCTAGTTATACTTGAAATTTAGTGTCAACTGCGACGTCCTTTCCTGTTCCTAGAAAGAAAAACTTGAATTATTGCAACCTTTTCAACTACGTAAGCAGACATGTTATTAGATATCACATATTACTTTTAAGACACGAGGAGGTCCATTGGTCGGATGTTTCACAGCAAACTCATCTAAAAAGCAGATAGCATTAGGGTTAATGAGGGGTGTGTCAAATAATGTTTTGTCGTTTTGACACAGTATCGGCCACTTCCAGACATGGATGTGGTTCTCCATCTGGACCTGCAGGAAGCAAACTATTATATCAAGGACTGTATATCATTTTAGAGTGGCATGTGTCATTGTTAGTAACACCTTTGTTAGTTCCATACACATGCTTTGATTAGGTGAGTAGTTTTTCCAGGGAATGCATGCAGAACACAAACAGTTAGATGACACATAGTTATATCAGCTGTGGCCATAGCTTTTTTTTTGGAAAAAGCAGCTATTCCAGCCCTTTGGCAATTTTACTATAGCCTTGTCTGTGGTGGAAAGTTATTTCAATTAATGATCTATCAATCAGTATTTGCCACCATGGGGCTAAGGGTTTTCAAATAAACCCCCACACTTCAGAAAGAGATTACTATTTGTTCCCTCAATTGTTTAATCTTTCCAGGATATCTATGGTTTGAGAGACCTAAACAAAAATGCATTAAGCTTGATCTAAGTCAGTAGATTTAAGTCAGTATAGGTTATCTCTGCCTCACAAATCAGTCAATGTCAGTCTTGGTCAAATGTTACCCCATGTGTGAAGATATACATGGGTTGGTAGATCTCCACAATACTATAAATCCATGGACAACAATAGCCTGTAAAATCCAATCGTTTGTTTTCTTTCACAGTTTTTGAACATCCAAGATTGTCTGGATGTAATTGGAACCCACTTCACGACCCTCCGGAGTATAATAGCGCCTTAAATTTTGTGAAATAAGTTGCATCTTGTCTTTAGGACTGTTTTCTGCCAGAAAACAAAGTAGAGACACTTGTTTCAGTTTAACCATGCCCCCGTATAGGAGTACCTATACACAACCATTGTTCACCTCCTGAACATGCGCATTATCACACAATGACCACTAATGTTCCCCTCTCAGTCCACGGCAAACAGAGATAAATTGGAGAAGAAAACCCTATGGCATCTACATCCAAGAAAACATTCACCGTTGAAAGTGAAAGCAACCCAGAACTGTGAGTCAGGATGACCAGGAATGCTAGAATACGCATTTGTTGAATCAATAACTGAAAACCCCATCTGATATAATTTTTTAACATTAATATTACATACTATATACTGCATATTACATATTACTACATGTTACTAACCAGCTTCATTTATGACCCTAGGATGTTTTAATAATCTCCACCCCCCTTTGATTTCTTTTCAGACAAGACAATACATGGCGAGATTTAGCAATTCAACAACGGCACCTTGATTTATAATAGACTGAACAACAGGAGCAATGACTTCAACAGCTTTAGGGCTGAATGGTTGCTTTCTTTTACTTAGTCTGCACGTTGATTTTGACTGAACAATAACCAAATACACATCTTTTATATTTCTAAACTAAACTCTTGCTTAGAGCCATCAAACTATTAAATATTGTTAGAAGCAATGCTTAGTCTTCAGCAATCAATCAATGTTTCTGGGTGAGTGTATGTGTCTCCTCATTATTTGTATCTAATTCTGCTCTTGTCTATGTGCTGCTCAATGCTCTGACCTTCTTAAACATTCTGTACTTTTGCCTTTCAATGGTGACACCCCATTTGTCCGCCCTTATTTCAGCAGTTACTTTTCTTTATTATCACCAGACTCACACTGTTGGTCCTGTAGATTGGCCCAGACCGTGTGCCTTGTTGTCTTTCGCTCTCAAGTTGTAAATCCTAATAAGAACACTTATATTCTCCTTGGTCTTCTGGCTATACTCTACGTATAGAGGTAAAGAGGCTGTAGTCTCCTTCGATCTTCACCCTCCTGTTGTCATTGGACATTTCCTTCTAAACACCTTCACAAACATCTTTTCTCCGGGTCTCCCTCAGTCTCTTTTTGCTCCTCAAGCCTCTCTAGCACCTCCTCCTGCTTTTGCCTGTCGGAGACATAGTGAATATACTCCTATATAGACTAGTCAAATATTTAACATACACCTTAATTTTGTCTTCCAAAAGGGATAGATTCTCTCATAATCACTCAAGCTCAATCAACGCGCCATCAATGCGAAGTGCCGCTACCCAATTTAGGTTATTTTTTCGCAAATGTCTTGGTTATGAGGAGATGGCCGCTCCTAGACATTGTTGAATTCCCAATTTCTGTAGAATAAAATTGTACCACTCTATCCACAAATTCTTTCCCATTATCGGTAAATATGTGATCTGGATAGAGCTGTCCCAAATTATTATTTTTCAAACGATTAATCTAGTGATTATTTTTTCGATTAGTCGACTAATCTAATGATTAATTTAACATTGCATGGCCAAAAAAAAATAAAGTAGTAACTGTAACTGTCGTTGGTAACTTATATGAGCAAAAAATACCGCAGTTGCAGGCGGAGCAGCGTCTGTCCTCCCGCCTGTCCTACCGACTCTTCGTCACATTTCTGCCCGAAAAACAGCGTCTGTCACCGGCTAAAAACGACCGAGACTTTATAGAAAGAATTTTGTTCCTTTATTATTCAATCAAATAGAATAGATTTTAAACCAAAAAAGGGATTTGAGAGCAAAAAAGAGTAAGTGGCAATCAAAAAAATTTTTGAGATCGAAACAGAACAGGTTGCAATTGAAAAAAAAATATGAGAGAACATATTTCTTCAACTTCAATCAAAACTAATGTTTGTAAGTAAAAACATACGACCATTTTGCTTATAAATCAGTCCTCTTTGCTTTCAAGTTAAAAACCTTTGCTTGCAAATCAGTCCTCTTTGCTAGCGAGTTATAAAGTTTTGTTTGCAAATCAGTCCTCTTTGCTTGCAAATTCTAAAGTTTTGCTTGCGAATTCAACTGCACTTGATGGGCAGGGCCTATGCTGGTGGATGAGAGAAGAGATTGGTTTGACCTGGCTCCAGTGCCAGCTACGTCTTCCGCATTACACCCACTTCTTCCTTGTTTGGAGGTAAGACTGTCGCTCTTGAAACATTTCCCACAAGTAATGAATTGCGCTATATATCGCTGGCTACAGCCTGCCGTACATTCACAACAACAACAACAAGAACAACAAGAACAACAAGAACACAAGTAATGAATTATGATGCCCTGCTGCTGCAAGCACACTGATTGGCAGCAACAAGGTTGTCTCTGGTAGTCACGGCCTAAGCAGAGTAGCCTAATGAGTGAGTGAATTACAGGGAGGCGTATACGTAGGGCTGTGATTTAAACATTTAGTGTTGCATGGTACTCGCGGTGCCAAAACGTCACGGTTCCTACACAACAGTACTACCGTGGATTACTAAACTATCGCTGAATGCGGTGCCAGTTTCCACTGTGTAGCGGGCTGCCTTTACTCCTCCCGGCTCCCATTCTCACTACAGGTGTTCTAATGTCAACAAACTTATGTGGCGAATAATTTAACAAATTCACACACATATTTCTAACCAGCCAGCATTACTGGTCTATACAGGAGCAGCTGTGTCAGATGGTCCGACTTAAATGACACTGAATGATGCTTTTGACCTCAGAGATGTAGAATGCGTAGGCTATAGAAGAGAAATGCAAATTTCAGCTCAACTTATCTGTATAATCAGACCAAAAGACATGTCCTGTGATTTTAAGCCTCCTTTCATAATTAATAGAGGCCGTTATAATGTAGGCCTAATATATTTAATTTATGTTATGTTATGATACAAAAAATACAGATACTATGACCCCTCAATGATCATGCTTTACATTATTTTCATGACAGAATGGATGACCAAACTGCAAGATCACAAGTCCAGGTAGGCTATGCATGCACATATATGTCTTGTCATTGTGGTGGAAATAGCATATTTTACAGCTTGTGCAGAACCAGAATCAACTGTTAAGACCTTATATGCTTTGCTCTGTATGATCACATTACATTGTTATATGCCGTAACTCTAGACATTATGATTTCAAATGTTTTTTTGAAATAAAATAAAGTGTAATACTCAGAAGAGCTTGTATGTGTAGGTGATGCCACCATCTCTTTTTTGTTTTGTTACTTTACTTTTTTAAATTTGTCTTTCTTGTTGCAGGAATCTATGTGACAGCAGCTTCTGTACAGAGTCAGGGACAGACTGACTTCTGTAATCAGCAGAGATCCTATCGATTTCAAGTATCTGCATTTGGTGTGCACCCAGGAGTTGCAATTTATTCGAGCTGGGGCAGCTCATCTTGAAGTCCCTGAGTCTGTGTTGGACCATGTACAACAGCTGTCTGAAGTTGTCAGGAATCATCTATCACACACTGTGGTCTTCACAGGTTGATGAGGCAGATCCAGATGTAGATTGGTCAACAAAGATCAAATCTTCATCCTAGATGTAAAACAAAACAGGTGCAATAACAGCTCTCTAATAATATGTCAGAGCTAAACTAGGGGTGTTAAAAACTTTCAACAGTAACTTTCAGCAGACTACTGTGCCACTGTCATTCAGTCTATTCAACAGACTTCATATTTGTTACAACATAAACTATATTTGGTTCACAGCTTAAAGATGACTCAAACAGTCAATATACACACTTAACTTTGATAATTAACAGTAAGACATTTCACCTGTGTTTTAGGGCTACACTGGTCAACATGGAGTGCCAGCATCTGCAGAGGCATCATTGTGTTGCAATCCTTGCAGCTAGCCTTTGGCATGAGGGCAAACTCAGGAGCACTAGCAGGGAGAGGTGTAAGGTCAAGTTCGTCCTGAAGAGGAACAATGTACAGGACAAACTTCCCTCCCCGAAGCACTTCTTAATATGGCCCCAGTGTAGCCCTCAGCCTCTAAAGGAATAACTGAAAGTTTCCACCTTCCATTTCCACCTATTAAAATGACAAACAATATAAGGACATAAACCTTGATGTATTCATGTTTTTTTCTGCAGTTTTAACACAGCAGACATAAAATAAGTTGCATTTTAAGTACAGTAATTATGTACCTGCTGCTTTAAAAAGGAGCCACCTGTCCTGGAGCTGTGTCATCCTGCAGAATGTCTTCACCAGTAAACTGGACAACTACATTAAAATGAAATATTTTTTGAGGGAGAAATTTCAGTATATGAAAGGCATTGCACAGAACCCTTGATGACACAGGCAATTAGGCAATGTACTTGCTTCAACATGTATAATACCTCAACATGTGATATGTCAGAATCTACTGAGACAGTCCTCTTCCCCAGGCCAGCTTGCATAAATGTTAACTCCTCCCCGGGGTTTGGAGTTACTTCCACATTAGATCCAAGTAAAAAAATAAGTAAACATCAAACAGCTTCCATATCTTCACAGCCTTGGCTGTAGGCATTTGACCTCTGGGGAGTGCTCTTTTCTTGCCTCGGAGGAATCCAGGGAAAGACCTGTGTGATTGTAGAAAAATAATGTTATTAGTTCCAACTTAAAGTAAGCCGACTGTCGAGCCACATGCACCGCATCCAAGTACCAGAGAAAATAATACAGATACACAAATTGAACCACACAACCTAAATCAGCAGCTCCATCATTGCGCTACCATCATGGCAAAGCCAGAGTAATGTAATTTATTTTACCTGAATAATCCCATACCATTAATGGTGAAATTGCAGGTACAGTATTATGTCTACAGTAGAAACAATGTAGAAAAAGTAGTAAAAATGCACAGTGTTAAAAGCCTAACTTGATCATGTTCTCTCCACGTGAAGAGAAGAGACTGATCCTGATAAAATACATGTAACGTGAAAATGTGCATTTACATGACACATTTAGGTGCTCAATTTACATGGGTGCAAAACTGGCCTGGCCATTTCAGTCTGGACTGAGAGTCGCTGACTCTGTCCCTGTCCCTGACTCTGTACATGTCCCTGACTTTCATTCGGCATTGCCCTTGAAATCAGAGACAAGAGGTGTCTGGCCATCTTTGTGGCTTCACGTGCATCATACTGGAAAGGGATTTCACATGTATGGACATTGGTAAAAGGACATCAGTACATTACAGTACATTACAGTACAATGCATTACTGTCACTTAGGCTGTACAGAAACAAATTAAGCAATGACTTACCCTAGCTTGTGACTGCTGTTTGTTTTCCATTCTGGCATTAAAAGAAAAATGGACCTATTATTTTGACAGGATTTATGTAACAATAAAAGTCATGGTCAATAAAAAACAACAGCGAATGAAGATCAATGTAGTGTTCCCAATGAATCTGTAGACCCATTCCATAATATAACCGACACATAAATCTGAGTTTGGTAATGTGCGTGAATTTGTTAAATTATTCACCACATGTGTTTGTTGACATTAGAACAGATGTAGTGAGAACGGGAGCCGGGAGGAGTAACGACAGCCCGCTACACAGTGGAAACTGGCACCGCGTTCAGCGGTAGTTTAGTAGTCCACGGTAGTACTGTTGTGTAGGAACCGTGACGTTTTGGCACCACGAGTATCATGCAACACTAAATGTTTAAATCACAGCCCTACGTTGTAAACACCTCCCTGTAATTCACTCACTCATTAGGCTACTCTGCTCAGGCCGTGACTAGCAGAGACAACCATGTTGCTGCTAATCAGTGGCATTCTAATTCATTACTTGTGTTCTTGTTGTTGTTGTTGTTGTGAATGGACGGCAGGCTGTAGCCAACGATATATAGCGCAATTCATTACTTATGGGAAACGCAACAAGAGCAACAGGCTTACATCCAAGCACCACAGCACCAGGGAGAAGTGGGTGTAATGCGGAAGGCGTAGCTGGCACTGGAGCCAGGTCAAACCGACCAATGGAAACTCTTCTCTCATCCACCAGTGTAGGCCCCGCCCATCAAGTGCAGTTGAATTCACAAGTAAAACTTTAGAATTTGCAAGCAAAGAGGACTGATTTGCAAACAAAACTTTATAACTCGCTAGCAAAGAGGACTGATTTGCAAACAAAACTTTATAACTCGCTAGCATAGAGGACTGATTTGCAAGCAAAGGTTTTTAACTTGAAAGCAAAGAGGACTGATTTATAAGCAAAATGATCGTATCTATTCTATTTGATTGAATAATAAAGGAACAAAATTCTCTCCATAAGACTTCAAAGAACTTTCCCCCAGAAAACAGCCTCCATCCCCACAAGTGACAGAGTCATGCAGCGACCTGTTTACTGATGGTGATTATGTAATTATGTAATTTTGCGTGAAAAACGTAACTCTTTAACCTTCCAGGTTGTTTAGGGGGCCCGGGTTCTCGATCACTACACATTATAAACGGTCCGCGGGTTTAGATTGACGGGGGACACCTGGGAAACACACCGACGTCATCATCATGAAGTGTACCGTCACATCTCTTTTGGAGCCGCAGCGCCGGCTTTCTGTGTGAATTACACAGCGGTTCGTCTTTACGCCTTCAGTGTTTCACTATGTGTGAATGACCAATGGTGGAAAACTGACGAACCGCCGCTGCGGCGTTAATACAGTGTCTCGGTTTGAGAGGGGCTATTCTCAGTCTCTGCGGGTCCTACCACTTCCTGTTTGGGACGACGCATTGACGCAAATTATTCATGTCGACAAATTTATGTCGTCGATTATGTCGACTACGTCGACGCGTTGTCCCAGCCCTAGATCTGGAAGTCCCCATCGGCTTATGACCATAACATAAGAACTTGGCAACAGACTGAGCATCGTTCCGCTTGGTAGGACAAACCTTAGGCCATTTCAAAAATCTGTCTACACCTACTAGCATGTATCTCTTTTCACTTTCAGTTGGTTTTATCATAACAACAAAGTCCCTGACTAGCTCACACATATAATCTCTTGAGTCAGAATATAACCAGGAGGGACCATCATCCCTCTCCTAACATTGTTTTTCAGACAAATTGTGCATCTGCCTATAACATGATCAATTTGTTCCAGCAAGTACGGTGCCCAAAAACCCAGCTCCTTTGGATTTTTTCTCTTAACCTCCCCCCTTGCAACATGTGCTTTCCCATTTGCATCTTGACACCAGCATATGGTTCCTCATCCTCTGGGGTTGGCGAATGTTCAACAGAATCTGCTATTGTGGTGCCCCTTGCTAAAATGACATCCTCCTGTTACCTGGATAGTCCCTGAGCCAAGACCTGGTCAAAGAGTATGTAGCATGATTCAAAGGATTTCCTCGACTATAATGTCCAAGGAGAATCGAAGGATAACCCCTGTTCCACTTCTGAGAGAACAGTGGAATAGTATACGACAAGTTGGGGACTCATCCCCTCACGTCTCTTCTGTTTAAGGAAATTGAGTGGCTTCCACATTGAAAAAAATCTATCGTGACCCTTTTCTACTATGCTTCTATTTAATCAATTTTATAATTTACACTTGCAGCCTGACTTGGGAACCTCTTTTTGAAACACAAAACTCATTCACTGAAATAGTAAACTGGTCTAGCAGGCTGATTAGTGAGCCACAGCTCAACTTGGAGACCCTGCATACAAAACAGCTACAGCGCCTATGTGGTCTAATTCTAAATTACAGTTCCTGTCCATCGCACATTGATCTTCAATGATTTTAAAAATTGCATTAAAAAGACATACCTCGGATCAAACCACACAGTGTAAACCACACAGATCAAACCACACAGCTTAAATGCAATAGCATATTGTATTGACTGTTAATGTGCAGCTGACGCGCAGCAACGGTCAAACGATAATACATAAACGATGCAGACCCAAAACGACACAGACCCCAAAACACATGCACAGAGAAAGAGAAATGCTGCATATTGAGTTAACAAAACCGAAGTGTCAACACAACGGAAGTATTAAACTTTTTGAACTGTTATTGTTATATTATTGAAAAAGATTATAACCAAATATTTAAACCACGTACCTTTTTATGTCGCCTCTCTAAAAGTTTTACCCCACTCTCGTCAGGTACAATATACAGACTGTAACGCCCGCCGATGTAATAATGTCCACAAATGTAATACATTTTCCACAGACGTAATAACCGCTGCCTACTACAAATGTAACACGCTATTTCCCACAAATGTAATAACTATTACGTTTGCAAGGATTTATTACGTTTGTTGGGAGGTGAAAATCTTTATCATAATAACTTCCCAGAAATGTAATAATACAATGATTGTGGTTGTTGTTTGTTACACCTACTAATGCTGACCGTGGGTGCAAAATCCAGCTGCTGACTCTGCGCTCCACTATCACACAACGGACCCCCCACTCTTTTTTTTTTATGTATATGTGCAAGAACTTTGTTAAAGTTAAAAAATGCAATACTGCTGTTACATGACTTTTCCTAAAAGTGTCTGTATTTTAATTTTGAATAGTTTTTTTTTTAATATATAAATTACACAAAAGACAAAGAAAATATATATTTTACCTATTTTGGCCATAAGCGGTCGTATTGACCACACATCATTTTGCGGGGTCTCGCGTGTGGTAACTGTCAGGAGAGCGGAGGTAATCTGCAGACTGTGACCAGTGATCACAACAGCTCTTTTTTGTTTTAGATCAGCTCGTTTCCAGCTTTTTCTAGTATTATTATTATTATTATTATTATTATTATTATTTTAAGTGTTAAAATAAAATGTTTCATAATTAAATGTTATTTTTAATTGTTAATTTTCTTGTTCTGAGAAAGAACATTTCTGTCATTTAAGGTCATAAAACAAAATCATGTGCGGCACCGCTCAGTAAGAGCATAATAATGAAGCTAAAGACCGTCAGTGTGGTCTGTGATTATAACGTAGTCTCGTCTGTCTGTCGCAAGATATTTGTGTTAACATTGCGATGTCTAAAGGCCAGTGCGTTTATCAGTTGATATTAAACAGCTTAATATCTTGAGTTTAATATCTAGCGGTCACAATGACCGCTTACAGCCGGTCTAGTAGTGTTGGAGTTCAGGCCCTTCTAGTGTTAACAAGAAGCATTTTGCTTATGCAAAAAAAATAAAAAAATAAAATCTGTTTAAACTAGATATATTATATTGGGGTTTATGTTGTTTTGGTTCTGCATCGTTTCTTTGTTTGCAGCATTTTGTTGTTGCATGTGTTTTGTGTTACTTTGGTTCTGCATCGTTTATGTATTTGCAACGTTTGGCCGTTGCTGCGCATTTGCCCTTGTCGGCCACCGTAAAAAACCTATTGATGAAAAGGTTCACATAGTGCGACACCTGCTGGTCATTTCTTGCAACTACTTCCCATTGCCACATGCCATATGCCAGTGATATTTCTAATTATGGAGAGCAGACGTCACTGTTCACAGTGCATCCTTCAGAAAACGTACTATAGTACTTTAATTTTGCATTTCTGCATTTAAGTTGTGTGGTTTGATCCGAGGTATGTTTTTTTAATGCAATTTTTAATGTCTTTAAATGAAATTTGTATGTCTTTTAATGTAGTTTGTATGCGCCTGTTAAGCACTTTGAGTTGCCTTGTGTCTAAATTGTGCTATACAAATAAACTTGCCTTGCCTTGCATTACTTTATCTTATTGTTTTATTTATTTAGGCTATCGTTTTCTCTTGCATTACTTTATAACCCATGCACCAGCAAAACATTTCAAAAATGGATGAAAGGTTGTTCATTTGATATGAAAAACATTTTTATTTTCATTGAAGGTCATAAAACAAAATCATGTGCGGCACCGCTCAGTAAGAGCTTAATAATGAAGCTAAAGACCGTCAGTGTGGTCTGTGATCATAACGTAGTCTCGTCCGTCTGTCGCAGCATATTTGTGTTAACATTGCGCTGTCTAAAGGCCGAGACGTACGCGAGAACCTTTATTTTGAAGAGCACAGCACAAATATAACTGACAGAGCACACTAGCCAATCAGAGGCAATGGGGTGCCGAAGCCCCGCCCACCAATGGAAACGAAATATTGAGTGGTAAATTTGTTTTGTCAGTACAAACAAAAAAACAAGCAATCGAGCCGAATTGGTGATTTCTGTTTTTTGCCCAAAATTAGAAAAATGAAAATACGACCTGTTTCTGGTTTCTGAATGTGTCATTTATACAAAAATAACAAATGGTTAAAATGTACCTTGGTCGGTTATAAAGTAATGCAAGAGAAAACGATAGCCTCATTAAATAAATAAATAAGATAAAGTAATGCAAGGCAAGGCAAGTTTATCTGTATAGCACAATTTAGACACAAGGCAACTCAAAGTGCTTTACAAGCGCATACAAACTACATTAAAAGACATAAAAATTTCATTTAAAAGACATTAAAAATTGCATTAAAAAGACATTCCTCGGATCAAACCACACAACTTCAATGCAACAGCATATTGTATTGACTGTTAATGTGCAGCTGTAGACTAAAACGCACCATGTCTGTTTTGAATATTAAAGTATTATAGGACGTTTTCTGAAGGATGTACTGTGAACAGTGACATCTGCTCTCCATAATTAGAAATATTACTGGCATATGGCACGTGGCAATGGGAAGTAGTTGCAAGAAATGACCAGCAGTTGTCGCACTATGTGAACCTTTTCATCAATAGGTTTTTTACGGTGGCCGACAAAGGCAAACGCGCAGCAACGGCCAAACGTTGCAAAAACATAAACGATGCAGAACCAAAGACACACAAAACACATGCAACAACAAAATGCTGCAAACAACAAAATGCTGCAACAACAAAATGTTGCAAACAAAGAAACGATGCAGAACCAAAACGAGACAAACCCCAATATAATATATCTAGTTTAAACAGATTTTTTTTTTTTTTGGCATAAGCAAAATGCTTCTTGTTAACACTAGAAGGGCCTGAACTCCAACACTACTAGAACGGCCATAAGCGGTCATTATGACCGCTAGATATTAAACTCAAGATATTAAACTGTTTAATATCAACTGATATTATAAAGTTGATATTAAAACCAACTGAGTGACGAATGCATTCATTGTCATGATATTTTTTTTAAAAAAACGAAATAACACCAATATGTACAGCCAGGGTGTGCATTTATAGCAGAGAAGACAGCGGTAAATTGTGTCATCTATGTCCTCAAATGTCCTCTCCTCAATATTGAAAAAAACATCCCAAGTCTGCCTAATTTTACTTTGATCAGCATGGTAGATATATTAAACAATTAAAACTTTTAGTGTCTACTATTCTTAGACACCTAAGAGGCCTACCAAATCAATACGAGACATA
>CAEMYA010000795.1:177220-196589 GCA_903131615.1 Diplodus sargus | reverse complement strand
TTTTAACTTTAACAAAGTTTTTGCACATATACATTTAAAAAAAAAAAGAGTGGGGGGGGGTGGTCCGTTGTGTGATAGTGGAGTAGAGAGTCAGCAGCTGGATTTTGCACCAACAGTCAGTATTAGTAGGTGTAACAAACAAACAACAACCACAATCATTGTATTATTACAATAAAGATTTTCACTTCCCAACATACGTAATAAATCCCTGCAAACGTAATAGTTATTACATTTGTGGGAAATAGCGTGTTACATTTGTAGTAGGCAGCGGCTATTACATCTCTGGAAAATGTATTACATTTGTGGACATTATTACATTGGCGGGTGTTACAGTCTGTACATTGTGCCTGACGAGAGTGGAGCAAAACTTTTAGAGAGGCGACATAAAAAGGTACGTGGTTTAAATATTTGGTTATAACCTTTTACAATAACAGTTCAAAAAGATTAATACTTCCGTTGTGTTGACACTTCGGTTTTGTTAACTCAATATGCCGCCAGGGCTGTAAACTAGTGGTCGCCACTCGCCAAATGCGACAAAAATATTCCCCTGGCGACTTAATTTTGGAGGGATATATGCCACAGGGCGGGTAAATGTTTGTCCCTATGGTCGTGCTCTTGCAATAAATTATGCATGATATAGCAAAACATTGTAGTAGCTGTAAACTGATAAATTATGATGGTAGCAAACGTTTGTGCTAAACCGGTGATTTGTTGTGTGTCGCACTGACGTTTCTCCCCCGACGTCACCACTGTAGAAAACAGTTCCCCTCCTAAGCAACGTAGCGTGCACGTCACCGCTCTTTAAAAGTGCCCGTCCCTTTGGTGGCTCGGTCTGCGGTTTTAGACAGAGGCCGGCAAATTGGGGGTTTGTTTTGGTCCGCCAATTTTCCGCCTCGGAGGGTACACATATTTCCACCTTGACTGCTATCTAAAACCGAGGCGTAAATGTGCCGGCATCTGCGTGAGGTGGGCAGAGGTGTCGATGACCTGCACTGTTGTGCGACACACAACCGAGGAGTTTTAAAACCAGGAAACAGCTGATCACAGCAGTCAGTCCATCACTTCATCCGCGGACATTAAGATGAGCAACTGGACAGCCACTGAGATCCGGGAGATGCTAGCATCTCCTCGGTCTCTGTAGCTGTTCGGTTGTGTTAGTTTGTTGTTGTAGCGCAAGCTAGTAGGAACGGTCACTACTTTCAAATTAAAAGCCCCCCGCTAAGAACCCAGTTCTAAACTCCGATAGGGTGCAATGTAAAGCTTTTATTTTGTAGACAAATTCGTTGTCACTGTTCACAGCCCAACGTCGAGCTTCACGTCATGTCACATGTTTACGCCTACCCCAGAGGCGGCTTTTGGAAAAGGAGGAATACACCTCCATTTCAGAAAGACAGGCCGGCAAATTGCCGCCCTTACCTTGGGGCAAATGTGCTGCCTTTCCTATCTCAAAAGGGCTACAAGCCCTTTTTAGATAGAGGAGATAGGTGGAAAGGAAGTTGACAAAGAAGGCGAAACATTGACGAAAAAAGCAAAATTGATGAAGTTCAGTGAGAAGTGGAAGACTGACAGGGAATGGCTTCAGTAGGACGACTCCACGAGTGTCATGTTTTGCTCCATCTGCCGAACACACGCCAAAGAAAAGCAATGTTATGAAATGTAATTAATAATATTAAAATGTATTTCTAAGTAATACTTTGGCCTCTTTTCTAAGCATGTATTGCCATATAATACTGTTATCTCCATGAAAAGTACTGAAACAGATGTATATGCAACAAAAAGACGCAATTTATTATTTGGCCTGTAAAAAATTTACTTGGCCGGAAAATTCTTTCATCTACCGGTCCCCTTGGCAGGTGAGCCAAAAAGTTAGTTTACAGCCCTGTATGCAGCATTTCTCTGCATGTGTTTTGGGGTTGGTGTCGTTTTGGTTCTGCATCGTTTCTTTGTTTGCAGCATTTTGTTGTTTGCAGTATTTTGTTGTTGCATGTGATTTGCGTGTCTTTGGTTCTGCATCGTTTATGTATTTGCAACGTTTGACCGTTGCTGCGTGTCAGCTGCACATTAACAGTCAATACAATGCTATGCAACTATGCTGTTGCATTTAAGCTGTGTGGTTTGATCTGTGTGGTTTAACCTGTGTGGTTTACACTGTGTGGTTTGATCAGAGGTATGTCTTTTTAATGCAATTTTTAATGTCTTTTAAATGAAATTTGTATGTCTTTTAATGTAGTTTGCGCCTGTAAAGCACTTTGAGTTGCCTCGTGTCTAAATTGTGCCATACAGATAAACTTGCCTTGCCTTGCATTACTTTATCATATTTATTTATTTATTCAGGCTATCGTTTTCTCTTGCATTACTTTATAACCCATGCACCAACAGAACATTTCAAAACTGGATGAAAGGTTGTTCATTTGATATGAAAAACATTTTTTTGTCACTGAAGGTCATAAAACAAAATCATGTGCAGCACCACTCAGTAAGAGCATAACAATGAAGCTAAAGACCGTCAGTATGGTCTGTGATCATAACGTAGTCACGCCTGTCTGTCGCAACATATTTGTGTTAATATTGCGCTGTCTAAAGGCTGAGACGTACGCGAGAACCTTTATTTTGAAGAGCACAGCACAAATATAGCTGATAGAGCACACTAGCCAATCAGAGGCAATGGGGTGCCGAAGCCCCGCCCACCAATGTAAACAAAATATTGAGTGGTAAATTTGTTTTGTCAGTACAAACAAAAAAACAAGTAAGCGAGCCGAATTGGTGATTTCTGTTTTTGCCCAAAATTAGAAAAACGAAAATACGACCTGTTTCTGGTTTCTCAATGTGTCATTTATACCAAAAAAAACAAACGGTTAAAACGTACCTTGGTCATCATTCCTATCAGTTCCTACAGAACTGACTAAACTAACTGAGATCTGCTGTGATAATGCTAAAAGAAGTCCATCTGTACAAGAAACCTGAGCAGACAATCAAGTTGTAAATAGGTTAACAGGTTAATCCAACATTTTTGAAAGAGAAAATCAAATGGAACTGTGAAATAACAGCTTGAACTGTTTGTTGTAAACAATTTTTACAGAGTACTGGTTAATCTTTGTCCTGCTATACTTACAGTAGGTTTGTTCAAGCACAGTTCCGTACTGAGGGACTTTTACCAACACTGCAGTTAGACCAACTTTCAGTTTTATCTCCATTTAAAGTGGTAGCTTATTTTGCTTTACTTTCAGTTTGTTTCCAATCTGTTTGGTCATCTGACTGATAGTGCTACTTGTCCTGTTTGACATAAATGTGGAGCTGCTGCCACGTTCCTGCTTTCAGAAGTGCCATTTCCGATCCAGATACTCCAAAAATAAGACTTAGGATGTAGTGAAATATAATTTTCCTTCTAATGGACCAGTCAGTTCATTATTTATACTCTGATTACTTTGACATCTATCAAAAGTATATGTATATCAGAGTAAATACAGGAACGCGAAAGACATCATGTTAGTTTAGTACTTCATCTTCACAGCAAACTAACCAAATTCTTGATAGTGTCAAGTAGGCTGAAGTACCATTCAAATGGATGAATGTTGCATTTGCCTTTTGCCATTTGGTGACTTCTTATATGTATAACACGTTTTTTCTCTGATAATGTCTATCCTGTCTTGTCAGACACATTATCCTGTAAGCTTGATTTCTGATTGTGAGTGCACAAGTGGTTCTTTTCTCTGTTTTTGATCAGTTTGTGTTTTATCCGGTGTACAGCAACAATTTGTTGTAATTTGTATGCCAATTTGTATGCTGATGGGTTTATACCCACATGCAGTCCACAGGGAGAGAAGAAAAACCTGCAGCACTTTTCTTCACATACCTCTGCTCATCACTAATGAGGCCATTACCAAATTTAGCATTGAATAAGGCTCCTGTGAAAAATGGATAGATGAGTAAATCCAAAAACGTTTTCCCCATTCTCTGCTTGTTTGTTGAACCTGATTATTTTTTCTTGGGCGAATATATCCCTTGATTACCACGCCTCCACGGTGTCATAATCCTTGACAGCTTTAAGGCTGTGCCACTTCCTAGGCTTATCACTATTCCTTCAGAGAGTGCATGTCTGGGTGAGCATGGCCTATGTACACATTTTCACTCATTTCACTCCCGTCAAAATGCAACCTAGGCTTTTTTTTTGTGAATGTACCTGAGTCAAACCTTCGTGTAAAACCATAATGATGACGAAAGAGGCACTTTTAAGATTTACCATGTTTTCGGATCAAACTCATTTAAAATGGAAGTGCTACGGGCACTACTATGATAGCATCAATAGCTATTTTTAAAACACTAAGAAGGCTCGACACAACATGAAACTTTGCTCGGTAGTATCACCAGGGTCTCTACACAAGAACACGAGCATTGAGAACATTGTTTATGTACATAGAGTTTGCTAAAAAGAACGTTTTTGAACAACTCACTTTAGCAGTTCCTTGCTCAGCTCACCGCTGTTGTGACAGCCATGAGGTATCGATCTCTGAATGCAACGTAACATGGAGGACAGTTAAAGCTAGGGTCTGTAATGTTGTTCAGAAACACATTTTGTTATACTGGGTGAAATGGTCCTTCTATCCTGAGAGTAGTCAATACATTATTTATTCAGAAAAAGGAATGAAAATAATCAGACCTCTGTGGCAGCTGCAGGACTGAGAGAAAGCTGACCAATCCTTGCTATTCGGCCCGAATAGAAAAAACTCAGATGCCTACATGTCTCGTTCTGCCTACGCCCCCCTGTGTCCCTCCCTCCTCCGCGTGTGCACACGTCACGTTTCATTGATGCCGGAAATATTCAGCACACTCCTTCTCCCTGCTGCGAGTTCAAGTTTGTGGGGGCGTGGCTTTGGACGGAGCACTGACGGGATGGGGGTGGAACTTAGAGGAGGTGCCACTTTCAAATCTTGCTAGCTCTCTTGCTAGCTCTCCAGGATTGTAGACCCTAGCTTTAAGGTGGAGCGGAGCAAACAACTGCTAACGTAAGTTTTTAATAAACTTTCTTTTTAGTAAACAATGTTCTCAATGCTTGTTTTCATGTGTAGAGACCCTGGTGATACTACAAACAAAGTTTCATGTTGTATTGAGCCTTCTTACTGTTTTAAAAATAGCGATTTTGATGCTATCACTGCCCGTAGCACTCCCAATGAAAATGAGTTTGATCCGAATCTAAATAAGGCCCCGTCCAGATGGGCGAAAACAAACTTTTTTTTCTCCGTCTTCCTCGTCATCGTTTTAAGAATATTTGTGTCCACACGGCTCCACTGATAACGACCGAAAACGCTGTAGTTCATATTCCAGGCCTATAGGTGGCGCTTGACATTCACCAAAAGAGGGGAAGAAGACACGGAGCATGCGCATTAAGCTTTCGCGCTGTAAACAAACAGACAGTAGACGGAGAAACCACAAGAAGAAGATGAAAATGGCGAGTGCAAGGAAACCAGAATCGTTTGTGTGGACTGATAATGAGGTCGAACAGCTGCTGAGACTCACACTCAACTACAAGGCCAGTAAGTTGCAAGAAAGGTTCAATATCTTCTGCAGCACGAATACGAGCATGTAGTCCGCCATTGTTGTCGTTGTTGTGAGACGTCGCGGGGTGGGGCGATGGCGTCATCGTTTTGGAAAGTATGCGGATTCGCCGTCCACATGAAAACGGGAGGGCTGCTTTTTCGGATTTCTCCACCCTGAGACCGGTTTTCAAAAAAGTGCGTTTTTCAGGCGCTGCGTTTTCAGGATCCATATGGACGGTCGGCCAAAACGATGCAATACGTGTGCGTTTTCACAAAACGGCGTTGTCGACTGGACGGGGCCTAAATCTTTACAATTCTTATTTCATCGTAATTATGCATTTACACGAAGGTTTGACTCGGGTACATTCACAAAAAAAGCCTAGGTTGCATTTTGGCAAGAGTTTTGCTTTACGGTAACTGCTTCAAATGCATGCTGGTGCCACAATGAAATAGCTGTTAAGGCCCCCACATAACTCCACCCAGACGTCCAACTGCCTTATCCGACCACTCTGTTGCCTCTCGTCTGACCCGTTCGGCAGAAAAGTTGCATTGAACACAGCGCTTTGACTTGCTGCCTACTCCACAGAAGCGTGTACATTCTGTGCTTGCACAAGATGCAATAAGTGGCTGGCGCTTGTGTTGTGAGCTGTAAATGAGAGGCTTATGCACACAACTCTCTTTACTTTCGATCAAAACGAAACTTAACTATTTCAGATAAAAACAGCTTCATACTAAACATGCAGCGAGGCATTACCAAACGAACACAAATTAATTCGTCCTGAACGGACATAACAACCAGTCTCGTGCCAGTACTGCAAAACATGAAAACGGGGAATGACGGAACGGGGTGCATAGAAAAACAGCGCACACAGTATTCCGCCCCTCCCACACACCACGCTGACACGCTGGCACACCGCCAATCAGAATGGCCATTCAGCTAGCACACAACCAATCAAAGAATCCAATGGCTCAGACGGCCAACAGCCCTCCTCCTCAGACTTCGCATGCTGAATCGGAGCAGACAACGTCCGCGTGGCTCCGAAAGCTTCCGACACAGCTGAATACACCAAACATATTCGTTCCCGACCTCGTCCGAGTCTCCCCAAACGCTTCAGACGTCCTACGGATGGACCAGTGTGTTCCTGCCTTTATCCCCAGGCATACAGTCTGGATGTAGTGGCTTGTGTTTTTCTTTAGATAGGTGTTAACATGGCTTTATGTGTCTTTATACTTTAAAGACTCTCTCTCTCTCTCTCTCTCTCTCTCTATTCAATTCAGTTCAATTAAAATGTGCTTTATTGGCATGAATGCTACGAAAACTATGTTGCCAAAGAATCAAGAATCAATTGAACAAAACAAAAAATACAATACAATTCTCTCTCTCTCTCTCTCACTCTCTCTCACACACACACACACTCCCTTTGCGAATGTCTGTGTGAATTAAAGTTGTGGATGAGGCAAGGCTCAGGCAAGCTGGTTAACTAGCTGTCACCACACAAATGATTACATCCACAGGAGGGACTGTATGAATATGGACATGTCTATTTGCGGGGAATGGCTTGTCTGGCAGGGGTGAGTGTGTTGCTGTACAAGTGTGTGTGAGTGTTTCTACTTAAAAAAGACAACGAGCTGCCACCTTGTATTACTGTGACTGAAATAGCTGTTCTGTTGGATGAGATATGAGCACTGGGAAATTAACAGCCATGGGTAATATGCTACAGTGTTTCCTCTAGGATTTTTTTAAGGAGTGGCTGAGCGGCCCCCCCCCCCACCAACCCGTTTCCACCGAATCAACATCTTTTTTTCCCCCCTTTTCTTTACCGCAACATAGGCTACGGTTCACGTCATGATAACTTAAGTATCTAACCACCTATTCAAACTTCCTCAGTCCATAGTTGTCTTTGTTTGATAGCCTACTTCAAGAGACTTTTGGTCAAGTAACCATGGACAGCTCCTACACAGGATCGTTCTGCTGTGTCGTTGTCGCCGCCGTCATCCCCCGCGACTCACGACACAGGGCCCCGCACGTTGCGGCGCAGATTACCTGAATGATCATCAATGTTGATGATTTATAAGCCCAGCGGACTGAGACACTCAATTTTTTTTCTTTTTTTTTGCTTTTCCACTAGCACTCGAGCGTGACGTCCGACACGAGAATCAAACCCGCTAATTTTAAAAACACACCGGCAACAGCGACCACTGATCTGAAGCCTACTGAGACTGTTGTTATTCTGTCATCTGATTTAAAACACGCTGTGGTCCGTCATCGAGGTGCAGACGAGGTGCAAAGAGTAGATACTGAGCAAGATAGTTATCTGTAGTTTACCTTACTCGAGAGTATCCGACCCAGTGCAGGACTCTGCTGTGAAGGTGGAGACATGCGGCGGTGGTGTATTTGCGACAATTAAAGAAAAAAAAGAAAAAGAAAAAAAAGAGAAATTTGAAGGAGCGGCGGCTAGGATTTAGGAATGGCGGGCCGCCACTCCTAAATGAATGTAGAGGAAACACTGTGCTAGCTTATGTTTCTGTGCATAAGGCTTGTTATTTACACCAGCACACTGGCTAAAGTTACGTTATTATATTATTCAGATTATAGTCATTACTCAGTTTCAGGTATCACTAATAAAGATGTAATAAAGATGTCTATGTGTTGCTTATGGGATTGATTCATTAATCTGCTGCAGCAGACTCTGATCAATGTACATACATATATATATATATATATATATATATATATATATATATATATATATATATATACGCATTGATCAGAATGAAACTGTCAGAGTGACTGTCAAAAAGTGAAACTGTCAGAGTGAACTGCCAATGGACTGTCATTGGCATCTGTCATCAAACATATTTTCTCTCTCGTGGCCTTCAATGATGTCACTATAATGTGAGTTCTGCACATATGTGTGGTAATCTCCATCTATGTCCCTAATTGCGTTAACATAATAGTGTTTACATGGGCTGTGATAGGGGTTGCTTTAAACAAGCTAAATGTCCATTTTTAAGCATACTTATGGTGTGACTGGTTGGATGTCAGTAGAGATGTTGCAATACCATTTTTTCCCTCACGATACCGATTCCGATACTTGTGCCGTGGGTATCGGCCGATACCGAGTACCGATACCAGTGCGATATGAAAAACCCCCCATCATACTATGCCTGCATGACTGTGATATGATTATCATTGTGGTGAGGCCTGGCCCAGGTTAAACCCTTTCTCATACTGAATGAATATACCAAATGGAAGCCATTTATTTTTAAATTCATTTTAAATAGAACAGTATAAAACAGTTGTGCAACAGCAACTTAACTAAATAAATCTAGGAAGAATTATTATTTTTTTAATTAAAGTGCAGCCACAATATTGTAAAATAAAAAAGGCATTTAAATTACTTAGAAATCACCCAGTGTGACGTTAAACCTAGCAAAGACATGGGGCACACGTCGGAGCTCCAAATGTCCGTGGAATTAATCTGTGTTCGTTTGGTAACGCCTCGCTGCATGTTCAGTATGCAGCTGTTTTTGTCTGAAATAATTAAGTTTCGCTTTGATCGAAAGTAAACAGAGTTGCATGCATAAACTTCTCGTCCAGCGTCCCGTTTATACACAACATTTAGCGTGCTTGTGTTTTGAATAATTAGCGCGTTGGGCATGTATTATGACCCGTGACCTGTGACCTCCGACCCGTGACGCGTACAAGAAGAGATCATAGACTGGCCGTCCTGTACGTCAGTCAGGTGGCATAGACTCGACCTGTTGCAGAGTGCCCTCTGGTGGATGCCAACACTCATAGCCGGTAAATAGATTCCTAACTCTCTATAAAAGCAAGGAATCTCTGTCTGTCTGTGTTTGTGTGTATGTGTGAGAGTTTCAACATGGCTGCTGCTGGGTTCAATGTTTTTTTTTTGTTTTTTTTTTTAAACATATCACAGACATACAATAGCTCAAAGAGGAAAGAAAATAAGTCTTTTAGAAGAGAAAATTAAAACACTGAAGGACAAAAACAGAAAAAAAAGGCGGGATTCATACAAGGCATACATGTTAGAAAGTAAGAATTTTTTTTTTCAATCATCTGGCAAGAATAAAAATACAGAAAGGGGAAAAGAAGGCAAGATCATGAAAAACTAGGAGTGCATTTCAAAACAGTAAGAAGCGAGATATATCGCTATAGATCTGTCTTGCTATTTTACTAGAATTTATTCTTTTAAGTGATGTGAAATATAACTTAAAATCATTAATAACCAATTAAAGGAGGGCTTACTTTTTCTCCACTTGCTACAGTGAATATGATATTTACCCATGAGAATAATTATGTTAATAATATCAGAGACCCATGAATTAAGATTGTCCATATAAAAAAGATATGAGAAGTTTCAACCTTAGTCATCAACCTTAAGGGATAGCCAGTTTTTAATATCCAACCAAAACCTTTTGGACACAGGGCATGAAAAAAAACATGTGATCTAAGGTTTCTTCTGCCATATTGCAAAAGGTACAAGGGTCCACTACAAATTTGAACCTTCTTTTAAGAAATCCTGCAACCGGGTAGATCTTATGAATGATCTTAAAATGATTTTATTTGACCTTAGGGGCAATGGGCCACTTAATAAATTTCGAATGTGCCTTTTCCATAACTGAAGTTTTCATATCAAGAGCTTGTACATACATCCCTCTATTGTGATTATGGAACAATTTAGATTTCAGAGCGGCACTAATAAATGTATTATTACATTTTGTCTCATTTAACTCACAATTATTTATAGCCAATTTTGGCAACATTGATTTAACATTTGAGTACATTAATGTGTTTTGGATTAACTGAATTAGTGATATAGGGATCGCTTTGCAAATCTTAATATACTCTTTATGAGTGCAATTTATATCATATTTAGCTTGAAAGGCCATATGGTCCAAAAGGTTACCAGTGCAATCCAATAGATCAGTCACAAATAAAACACCCTTCTCATACCAGCTGATCTTAAATATTGATTTCCTGTTAATTGAGATCACTCTATTGTTCCATAGTTGATCCATGAGGAGAGAAGTTATGGGTAAATATCATTTTCCAAAACTGAAGAATCTGTCTGTAGAAATTTGACAGCTTAATAGGAATCTTACTTAACTCAATATCACAAGAGATGAATGAGAAAATCGAGCCCTCCCACTTTTTTTAACAGGGACCTCGGTATGTGAAACCACATTGAATTTGGTTGTAACAGGTATGTTTTTAACCATTTTATCTTAAAAGATACTACCATTGATTCAAAGTCTAAAGCTTTAATGCCACCCTTGTCATATTCTTTGACAAGCTGTGATCTTTTAATATAGTGGGTTTTATTTCTCCATAAGAATTGAAAAACTACTGTGTTGGCCTTTTTAATGGTATTGGAAGAGACATAAAGGGAGTGGCATGGGTAAATAACTTTGGAGATACCTTCGGCGTTAGATAAAATGACTCTACCAAAAATAGGAAGGTCTCTGGTTAGCCAGTGGCTGAGAGATTTCTTCATATCCATTATGCGGTTAGAGATATTAATGTCTTCTCTTCTGATTATATTTTTAGTTATTGTTATTCCTAGATATTTCACTTCAGGTACAACTTTAATTGAAGCAATAGCTGAATCTGTGTCGTTGTGAATAGGAAGTAATTCACATTTTTTGATATTAAGGGATAATCCTGAGGCTTTTGAGAATATCGAAATTATATTAAGAGCTTTTTCTATCATGTATTTATTTCTTAGGAAAATGCATGTGTCACTGCAAATTGACTAATTTTATATTCTTTATCGAGAATTGTAATGCCTTGTAATTCTGAGTTATTAATAATAAGCATTGTTAATAGTTGGGTGGCCAAAATAAACAGTTTCGGAGATATAGGGCAACCCTGCTCAATGCCACGCAACACCTTGAACCTAGGAGTCATTCCAGGGTTCAGGGAAACAGAACTATATATGTCAGTGTAAAACATCTTGATTATATTACAAAAACTTTCTCCAAAACCCAGGAAATGTATTGCTTCCAATAAGAAGGAATGCTCAATGGTATCAAATGCCTTGTAAAAGTCAAGAAATAATACATAACTATCAGTATCAATTAAATCTCGATAATCAAGCCCATCAAATATCAGTCTAATATGGTTATGTATGCTTCTTCCAAGGCCGATTGACATTCATCGACTATTTGCCATAAAGCCATATCTAATCTATTTGCTATTATTTGCCATAAAGCCATAATAAACATGTGCTAATAGTTTGTAATCATTACATAGTAAAGTTATTGGTCTCCAGTTATCAAGTGAAAGTTTATCTTTGTTGGGCTTCGGTATTAAAGTAATAAGACCTTGCTTCATGGTGGGAGAAAGATGCCCTGCTGAAATACATTCCAAGAAGGCATTGTAAAGGGTTACCCTAATATCCCTCCAAAAGGCAGTGTAAAACTCCACTGTTAATCCATCAAGTCCTGGTGATTTGCCCTTGGACATCCGTAGAATTGCTGTGTCTAGCTCTTCGATTTTAATTTTATCTTACATATGTCTCTTGATATCATCATCATCTTATAGAATTCCCTTATTTTTTTGAAAAACAGCAGACAGTTTCCTTTAGAGAAGTTTTTCCACATAAATACTGTCTAACTGGGATTGAAGATTGTTTAATTTAACATGTTCTTCCAAGGATAATTCATCTTAAGACACAAATTATGTATTTCACAAGTAATGTCTCGCTGTTTCTGCCTTTTTGGATTAGAAGAATGTTTACTTGTCCTAATTGCGATCTGTCTAGCTTTAAATTTGAACCACTCCCATTTATTCAAAAAAGACATTTCCAAATCCGCAATTTCTCCAGCCAGTCATTTGATTTCATTACAAAAGTCAATATTTTCCAGAAGGCTATTATTGAATTTCCAAATGGGGTAAGGAACAGTGTTGGTCATGTTACTTTTAAATAGTAATTAGTTATAGTTACTAGTTACTTCTCCCAAAAAGTAATTGAGTTAGTAACGGAATTACTCCAATATAAAAGTAATTAGTTACCAGGAAAAGTAACTCTTGCGTTACTTTCTTTTCTTCCCCTTTTGAGCTTGGCATTGATTTTAATGTACTCTGCATCTATATATTTAGAAAATGTCTTTCTGCATAGCGGACCGGCACCTGCTCTCCCTGGTATTTAGCCAATGAAGGAGTCTCGGTCAGCTGTTGATAACGGGAGCAAGTTCTCAACAACATACCTGCCTATCACTGCATTCAGTTCAGTCTGTGTCACAAGTTTTAGTGAAGCTGGAGCAGAAAACATCCAGCTTTAGCTACTCGGACGGCTCCGTGTCCTTCTGTGTTAGCGGAGCTCACGTTAGCCGACCTGCTATCATCATCAACAGTGTCAACAACAGAGTTTTTGGCCACTAGTGTTGTAGAAGCGCGTGCAGTTGAGAGATGCTTCATTAGATTAGAGTTGCTTAAAACGGACGTGGACAAAGGAGGTTAAAGTGGTGTCCGTACTTCCACTTTGAAAACGTAAACTTTCCCTCTGGACTCGCCATTTCTGCAGCTCACCTCTGCTAGTTTGTGTGTGCGAGGCTGTGTGGTTTGTGTGTAAACCGAACACAGCCTCTGATTGGCTTACAAACTCTCACTCTACCTTAGAGAGCCAATCATCACCTCTGCGGTTGTCCCACCCCTCCTTCCCACCCCTCCTTCTTGCCTCACCGGAGAAAAATAAAGCAGCCCTGCTGCTCCAGTGACTGAGAGCTGAGTCGGATGACAACAGCTTCAATGAGAAACTTCAATTTGTAACGCGCCACATTTTATAGTCGGTAACGGTAACGGCGTTGTCACGACGGGAAAAGTAATTCATTAGATTACTCCGTTACTGAAAAAATAACGCAGTTAGTAACGCTGTTATACTTAAACGCCGTTACTCCCAACACTGGTTAGGAATATGTTCATGTTTGCACAACAAAAGAGACAACGAGATCACACAATGGTCAGTCAAAGATGATGCAGAGATTTCACACTCAGAAACATCATTAACTAAATCATTCGAGATCAGACAAAAATCTATCATTGAACACTGGCCATTATTGGAAGCATTAAACCAGGTATATTGTCGATTAATGGGATATTTTAGTCTCCAGTAATCAGTCAAACTTACTTTTGAAACCAATTCAATTATGGTTTGATCATATTCATGAAATTGACCTCTTGATGGGAGACGAGCTAACCAAAGATCAGGAACTAAATTAAAATCTTCTCCCAGTATTATTTTATCGGTTGTGTATGACACTTTCCATTCCTCCAGCAAATCACTTAGTGACGAGAAGAAGTTTTTGTTTTGAACTTTTCTGTTATATCCATAAACATTTACCAGGATATAGTTTATCCCATTAATTTCTGACGCCACCATCAACCAATGACCATTAACAGGGTATATACAGGAATCCTGAAGCTAATTTTAATACCTTTTTAAGACTTTTTCAAGACCATCCCAATATTTTTTAATACCTCACCGCCACTTCAATATATATATATATATATATATATATATATATATATATATATATATATATATAATAATATATAATAACAGTTTTAGTTTGTGATAAAGACTACAGACCACTATGATACAACAGAGTTCAAAATAGGCTGGGATAATAACTTAAGGTACCTAGCCAGAAAGACAGACAGACAGACGTTGTAGCCGTAACTTTAGGTTCAGGTGCGGCTGCCGGTGGCAGTGTGATGGCACTAGGTTGTGGTGGCGCACAGAAATCAGCAATGGAAAGCTGCCGCACTCGGCGGCTAGCAGCGGCTTTATGGCTAGCACAACACATGTGGGACCTTAATGCCTTAATTTCCATAGACACGATCAGTATCCAGCATAACATGTTTTTCTTACTGGCCCGCTTGGCCAGTAGATTCGAGTTTTACTGGCCCCATGTGTAATCACGAAAAAATAAAAATATCTATTTAAAAAAAAAAAAAAAAAGATTGTTTAAAGAGTCTGTCCCTGCAAAATCAGTATGATCTGGCAATGATGGCAAAAAGTAATAGGGGCTTGCGTAATAAGGAGTATTAAAATTTCAAAATTGAAATTACAACATAATATTTTGTGATGTATCATTTCTCTCACTCCTATAATTCTGTTATCATTTTTCAGGTGATTGATGTTCTGAAAGCACTGTACAAACAGTTCCATTATTTCTCCCTAAGTGGAGGGATCAGTATACCTGGCTGAACCATCGCGACGGCCTAATGTATTGTGAAGTATGTCGGCAGTTTCCGGCGAAGGCTGACCACGGTGGATCATTTTTAAAAGGCACCGACAACTACAGAAAACACACTGGCCCATGAAAAAAAGCAAAAATCATCTGCAATGTCTGCTCGCTACTCAAAGTCAAGAATATGCAGAAAAATAGTAGTAATAACAACAACAATAATAATACTAATAATAATAATAATAATAATAATAATAATAATAATAAACTATATATGCTGCATACTTATAATAGAAGCCTACTGCAACTGTACTTTTTTTTACCATTAAATGTTATTTTATACATTATGATATTCTATAATGTTCTGTGATGGACTTCATCACTTCACTGCTAACAGAAAAGAAAGCAACTCACTGCCAGTTGCAGCTTCTTATCGTGACCTGCAGTCTTTGTTAATTCTTTGTCATGATTGTTATTATTAGTACCCATCAAAAATCACAGTTACATGTCAGGATGTGGTTATTATAGACATATTCAATATTTAACTGTAATGGGTGGAGGTGTATATTTTGGTAAATAACCGCCGGTTCCAAATAAATGCCGAGTCTAATTTATTTTGAAATAAATAAACAACATATCTAACACAGCTTTTAAGGCAGAACAGCCAATCATCAGCCGGTCAGTCCCAAAGCCGGTGTCATGTTTGAAGCAGCAACAGGAGAGGAGGCAGCTGCAGCGAGAGCAGACACAGAGCGGCCAGAGAAACTGAGCGACTGTAGTGAGGCGTTTGTGCAAAACTGTGGATAAACGGCAGAAAAAGTGTGGGTGTTGAACCCTCTCACTGAGAAAACCCCCCACGGGTGCGACGCCTTTGCTGGAAACTGACGACATACTTCAAAATACATTGCGCCGTCGCGGTGATTCAGCCAGGTATACTGATCCCTCCACCTCGGAAGAAATCCCCTCTTCCTCCTCTCGGACTCGTAGCACTCCTTCGCCGATATTTTTCCGAATCACTTTCCCGCTGTCACTCTAAGCATTTCCCGCATGCATTCTAGCGGATCACGATTGTCGTACGGGCAGTGACTGGCCAATCACTGTAATCAGTCTAATCACCAATCAAACTCTTGGACAGCAAATTCAGAAAAAATACCTTCAAAATTTAAGACTCAGGAAAGTGGTGAAAAGACTTTTTTAATACTTTTTAAGGGTCTTAATTTTCCCAAAATTTATTTATCACCTTTTAATACTTTTTAAGACACCGCGGATACCCTGATTAATATCACTTTTGTGATTAATTACATTACCAGGGAACCTATTAAACAATATCATTACACCAGCCGAGTGCGATGTTCCATGACTAAAGTATACTGAGTCCCCCCACTGCAGTTTCCAAAATTTTATATCAGCCTCCACTGAATGAGAAAACACAATTAGCTTTATGTTCCTTGCAGAAAAGAAAAATGGCCTTACGTTTAACATCATTTTTTAACCCCCTAACGTTTAATGACAAAAATGACAACATTTAACTAGTAAATACTCTTCCAAGAATGCGTACATGTTTAGTGCAACAACCTTCAAAATATCTGAAGACCAGGAAAAAACTGAATATTTTTTGCAAACCTGTATAGAAGAAAATACAGCTAAATGAGCTGGATTATTCAGGGTCCACTCTTCGGTTGTTGATCAGAGCGTATCCTTCCTTCAGGAATGCCCTCTGTCCCCTTCTCCTCGCATCCTGGACCATCGGCCACAGTTTGGCCCGCGCCTCCCGGTCTTCTTTGGAGAAATCTTCTCTGAAACGTTTGTGCATCTTGCTGCAGACTCTCGCATCTCTCGACCTCTTCCAGACCTCATCCTGAACAGTTCTCATTCCAAATTGGATTATGATCGCCCTTGGTGTGTTGTTTGAAGTAGCAGCGCTTTCCTTTTTTCCCAGGCGGTGGACAGTATCCACCGTCTCCTGCAGCCGATCCACGGACAGTGGTACAACTCTTGTAAGTATCCCAATGATAATTTCTCTCGTGTCTTCCTTTTTCTGGGAGACCGGTCAGCCTCAGATTCCACCTTCTCTTGTAGCGGGCTTGCTCCTCACATGATTTTTTTAGCGAGATGTTTTCTTTTTTGAATATCACAGAGTTTTTTCTGGAGCACAGCAATGTCATCCTTATTCTGTTTTGCTGCTGCTGTGTTGGCTTCAATGCATCTTTCAAAACTCTTTAGCAGTTCGGTTTGTTCATCCACCTTTTGGGTCAGAACCTGCACTGCATGAAGAATCGGGGTGCCGGTGCCGTCCTCACCCTCTTTCTTGTCGCGTTGCGCTTTCATTTTTTGGGGATTCAGGCTTTTTAGGGGCGAATGGGTCCAATTTATCTTCAGCTCTTTAGATGACTTTTCATCCACTTCAATTTCTTCAATGTCGCCCTCATCACACGCCTCATGGAGAGCTGCCAGGTCGTAGTCGTGGTCTGTCATGCTAGCAGGCATGACAGACTGGTGTGTGTGTCTGGTGCAGAAGAAACAGTAAAAACGGGCTTTTGTCACGAAAGCGTCCAAGCAGCAAGTTTGGTTGTTGAGGAACAGGAAGTTGTGGGAGGGACGGAGGCGAATGAATGACAGGCAATGGCGGTCGGTGTACAGACAGCGATATTGAGAGTTCAGAGATTTGTGACATTTAGCGTGTCAGGAGTTAGTGTGTTATGTAGTGTTTGGTGTCGTAGTGGAGTCGTTTTTTTTGTTTAATGAGTCAAAACAATGAGGAGAAGCTATATGTGGAGCAGACAGTGCAGCTCTTCATTCAGCTGGAAGGAGCTCAGACAGACCTGAGCATTGCCTGCATTTAAATGTAAATAGTTACATGTAACTTTGTAAATTATAAAATGTATGCACATATATAGCAAACAACAATTTATATTTGCATTATAAATGATAAAAATGGTTTGTTAAACATATTTGTGGTTTTCACAGTAAAAAAATCTACTCTGATGTTATGGTTTTTTTTTGTGATTTTAGGTCCATTGTGTTAATACAGTATGTCAAAATGAAAAAAATAACTGTACAGTCAAACATGTGAGGTTGTGCTGAAAACAATGAAATCAAGTATATAGTTTTTATGGTGAAATATAATGGCAAAATCAAAAATAGTCAAAAACGGCCAATTATACCCTGGAATATCGGATTTCACAACAGACCTAAATATCCCTGACGTCCCACCTTCAAACACAGCCTCTTTTGGCCATCCATGAAAAAGCTACTTAACCTCCCACCTTTCTATAGGAACACATATTTCCTACGGGCAATGCACTAGCTTCTAATAAATTACGTGGTATTGGATCGGTGCCTGGACTCCAGTACTCGCCGATACCGCTGCCAGCTTTTTCAGCAGTATCGGAGGCATTTCCAATACTGGTATCGGAATCGGAACAACTCTCGATGTCAGTCCACCACTTTGTTTCAGACTGAAATATCCAAACAACTATTGGACCGTAATTTCAACTGTTGGAAGTCTGCAGACATTTCTGTTCCCCTAAGGATGAATTATGATTAAATGACTTTAAGTCCAGCCATCATCAGGTCGAAATTGTAAGCTCAATACTTTTAAATGCTTTACCTACTGACATTCTCATCAACCTCAACTGGTCTTTATGTTTAGTGCAAAGTAACACATGTTGTCATGGTTACACTCTAAACTAAGCTTGTGACTATGATAAACAAAATACTAGCATCAGCATGCTAACTGTCATTGTGAAGATGTTGTGTAGTGATATGGTTATGTAATGGATGGATGGTGGTGGTATGGATTTTTTTCTTCAATGAAAAGGTGACTGTTAGACCACTAGCCCTTTTTACACAGCCTCTCCGCATTATCTCCGGAGCGGTGGTTCGCCAATTTTCCGCCGATGGTGATTCACACAGAGTGAAGGATCTCCGCCTTCACGTGTGTGATTCACACAGAAAGCCGGTGCTGCGGCTCCTAAAGAGGGGTGACAGTACACGTCATGTTGATGACGTCAGTGTTTCCCCAGGTATTCCTCTTGTCAATCCAAACCCACGGAGAGTTTATAATTATATGGATGCTGGTATTATGTGTAGTGATTGAGATCCTGACCCACCAAACATCCTGAAAAGTGACGAAGTTACGTTTTTTGCGCTAAATTACATAACTGTACATAATCACCATCAGTAAACAGGACGCTGTCTGACTCCCTCACTCGCGGGGATGGAGGCTGTTTTCCGGGGGAAAGTTCACTGAAGTCTCAGTCGGGAGGGCTGACGGTCGCAGTGATTTATCTTCAGCACAAACACTCGGTGAGTTAAAGTTGTTTGCCGGTGACAGACGCTGTTTTTCGGGCAGAAATGTGACGTAGAGTCAGCAGGTCAGGCGTGAGGACGGACGCTTCTCCATGTACAGCTGTGGTATTTTTTTCCCTCATATAAGTTGCCAAAGACAGTTACAGTTACTAAGTTACTTGCTCGGTCCTGTAACATTGCTTTGTGGGACATTTCTCTGTATTTAGTTGAGTGAAGGACCTGTGTAGTTATCTGACTAGTCCCTCGCTCCGCGCCTCTGGATTATCCGTTCACACTGGGACGGCTCACCAATAATGCGGCCCTGATAC
>CAEMYA010000795.1:162322-172714 GCA_903131615.1 Diplodus sargus | reverse complement strand
AGATCTACATTTTTCTGCAGTATTGGACCTCAGTACAGTACAGCTGGCACTTACAGAGAATAACTTGTGACTAACTTCTAAATGTTTTTTATTTCAAAGAGGTATGTTTTGACTTTGAAACTGATCAGACATGAATGTGGGATGTAGGTGAATGACATACCTGTCCTCTGTGAATGTGTGTCTGGACCAGTTCACTATCAATTTTTAAAGCACCACCTGAGCTTGTTTGCATGCGATTGTGCACTTCACGGTAAGCTCTAAACTGCCTTTTATTCAGCTTCATCACAACAATATCACCAACAAGTCAATACAATAGCCCCTAACACATAGCCTGTAAATATTGTTACTATACCCCCTAAATAGCGTATTTCCCGGGGATGGGAACGAGACGGCAGCCATCTCGCTGGGTGTATGACATAGCCTTATCCCCTAACGTTACACGCATGAAGCAGCCAGGAAGCCGGCTCGCTGTGTGCAGCTAGCGGCTAATCTGACTACACAGACACAGAAACCGTTAGCTTGTTGCTACAGCCAGCTGCTAACATCACCTCCCAGATAACAGTTGGGCTTTCGGTCCTCTATATAAAAGGGACATATTTCTAACTCTTCGTTTTCAGACAAAAGGACCGTGGAAAATGTGCTGTCAGTAACTACACAGGACCGGACTAAGATACATGTTAGCAGCTAACGCTACTTTGCACGTTAGCTCACTCCGAGTCCTCGATGATCTAATAAGATGTTCAAATCAAGCTCTAAACATGACCTGTAATGTTTTCTTACCTGGTTACTAGGAAATGAGCCATGTCAGCATCTGTTTTCAGTCCCACTTCAAGTTGAAGCTGCCTCCATGAGTCGAACGCGTATCCGATGTTTATTCGGGTGCCAGCCCAGCTTTGGTCATAAATTCGTTTCAACTCACGACTTGCCGCTTATAAAACCTTTGTTTTCCTCTTAGTATAACTGTTTATTGGACTTTGTGTGGTGCTGGGTCGTTTTCTGGCCGTAGCAGAATCCATTGCTACCCAAACACTAGTTTGGATCCACCGCACTCGTCTTCTTCCGGTCTCCAAGCCGTCGAGGACGCGCATTCAGCGTCATTTGACGTCACGTCCACAGGACTGCGCGGGAAATTCGGACCCTGAATTGCAATACATTATGCAGCACACAGCCTGTTCAAGGCAACAGAGAGATACGTGGGTGGGCTCATTTTTTTTGGTTTTGAACGCCTCATCATCTATTAGCATTACAATACTTAAAGTTAATGTTTATTTTTTCACAAATCCTGCCCTAAGTCCCTTTAACTCAAAATATTCCATGCAAATTTTAACATCTTAACAACTGGTGTTTTATCTTTAACTTGGTCCCAGGAGAGAAAAAGTAAAATAAATAATTTTGTGTATCTTTTTTACACAACATTGACCATTGCTAATGACATACACAGTAATTCATTCAAGCTAAAACTTAAGAGTCTATTATTAGGCTATACTGGGCCTGATCTATTTATACCAGAGATTTTCTTAAAATGAAGTCAATAACTTTTAGAAAAATGTCACCTGAGGTAAAACTCCCCCTGCTATCCTGATTTGCGTTTGTATAGCTCACAGAATTCTCATTTACATGTTAAAGCCTCCCCTAGAATCAGGGGGAGGGGGGTCATGGAGGGACAACTGCCAAGCAAGACCCACGTCAATTTCCGACAATTCACAGCAGATTTCGGTGTTGCCTGCAAATTGGTTCCTGTAGTTGTTCAGTGTTGTGTTGAAGCTACAGACCAGCAGACTGAGTTAACAATAAAGTCAGCAGCTTAAAGTTTGTTTCCAGAGCAAATGGAATACTGTGTACGAGAGCAGACATGTTGTCCTATGTTAAAGGGATATTCCGGCGTAAGTTTAATCCATGGTCTAACACACCGTGACACCGAGTAAGACCCCCCCCTCAAGAGATCAAGTTTTCCGACCGCTAGCTTATGTAGTTTTAGCAACCTCAGAAAAGACCACACGATAACAATACACTGCAGTCTATGCTTCCAGCAAGAAATCGCCATCAAAAAGCCACTCATAGCCACCAATAATGCTCAGAACAGCACCAAACTTAAGCAACAGTACAAATACGGTCCCAGCACATAGTTCGAGGCATCAAACATGTCCTAGCTTAGCTGGATTTTTATTGAAAAGAGAACACAACTCACCACTCTCCTGCAGCAGCTTGCTCTTTGTGGGGAAGCCCGAAGACAGTGATGGGAACAAGACCGCATATGTCGAGTTCGAGTCAAGACCAAGTCTTTAAAGGGTCAAGACCGAGTCTAGACTGAGACCATAGGTTTTTAAATGCAGCCGAGACCGAGTCAAGACCGAGTCTCTGAGGTGGCAAGACCAAGTTGAGACCGAGTCCCGATATGACTGTTTTGTGGTTCAAATATCCAAATTTTATAATCGCCGATTGCTCACTCATCTTTGCTAGTTCACTGTTCAACCCACTCCAGAGGAATAACGTTAACTGCTGTGTGCAGTGTGTGCGTGTGTGACGTTTGGATAAACATTGTATCAATATCTTTCAAAATCGTTGCTGCGCAGCATAGCACCATGGGATATATTTTCACACCAGCCAATATTATGATTTTTTAAAAATTTATATTAAAATACGAATATTTGTAATGATTCATATTTTAGAATATACCATGACATGTATACACATCTAAAAACATGGGGTTAAAGGTCTCGTGGTCTCGGTCTAAAATTACGAGTCCCCCTCCTTCCAATGAGGACAAGACCGAGTCAAGACCGAGTATTTTTCCTTTCGAGACCGAGACGAGACCGAGTAAGCAAAAAATGGTCTCGAGACCGGTCTCTTGTCCAAGACCGGACTCGAGTACTACAACACTACCCGAAGAGTCAATTACCGAGTGCAGTTAGAAATGCTCAATTCCGTTCTTTTCCCTGTCAGCTCTCGATAATAACTGTTATAAACTGGTAGGCAAGACACATATGAACTTTGATTGCATTTCCATGGAGTAATAATCATACATTTTCATCCTTGAGCTGCGGAACTATACTGCACTCGGTAATAGACTTGTTGGGCTTCCCCACAACAAGCGTCATTATAAATTAGTGGTCCTCAATAGGCCGCCGCCCACCTATTTGTGGGCCCCCGAACTATTATTCCTTCGCCATGTGTTTTGGTTGGGTCAGCACGTGTATACCGGGACTTGTCTCCATGCCAACAATACACAGACAACGTGTTACTGGGTCACTCACTGCTGCGAGCGCAATTTTTAACTTTCACTTTTGTTTTTGGAGCAGTTTGCATAGTGGCATTTTGCCGGCTGTAGGAGGATCCGTGTATCATCTGATCATACAATTATTCCATATAATCTGGCAAACGAAAAACAAAAAACAAGTCAATATTTCAATTTTCTGTTTTTCTGTATGCACCTAACATTGAAAACTGGTGTTTGTTGTCTTATTTTCAGCCCAAAACGGAAAATATAATAAACAAGGAAAGTGTTATACCATTTCCCATGGTACATTTCTGCTGCTGATGTATAGTCTGGTATCTCTGGTCACTAATTACATTTTCAATAAAGCATTGGGGGAAAAAAATCTGTGGTCTTTTTCCAGTGCGCAAATGCACTAACATTTACAGTAATTGTAATGAACCCGCTCTGACTGTGGGTCAGACTGCAGTCTCACAATCAGACCCATAAAACATACAAGACTTCTACAGTAATTATTCTCAGTAATAAACTGAAGGTATCATATATATATATATATATATATATATATATATATATATTATATATATACATATATATATATAATATTATACAGTATTATTGCATGTGGCCTGACCGACCTCAATACATGGACCTTTGAGTCATTGAAAACAATCTCTGTGGCCCTTTAAGATTTGTATTTGAGTACCCCTGTTATAAATGATGCATCATTCTTCTGCACTGCTAGCTAGCCAATTATGGACAAGTTTGTGAAAGCACTGCCAGATAAACAAGGACAACACTATTGCCAAGCGCATTTATGACATGTCAAAAAGACACAGAGGAGCAGCTTAATGACAAGATACAACACAACTGTTTTCCTCTGCAGATGGATGAAGCAACTGACAGTTACAAAGACTGTTTATTAATAGCATACGTCAGATTCATTGATGGCTAAGATTTGAGGGAGGGTTTGCTTTTCTGCAAATGTGTAAATGTTGGCATCTTTTAATCTACCAAAGAGGGGCCCTGCAGAAAAGGTTCGGGAACCACTGCCCTAAATTGTGTTGCGGTGGCAGATGGTGGTTTATGGCCCATGTGGTGTAAAATGACTTAAGCGGATGTGCAACTACAATCACGTTGTATCTATTTCTCCTTTGCACGGAGCGCCTGCAACAAAAACAATTTCCCCTGGGGATCAATAAAGTATTCTGATTCTTATTCTGATTCTGATAGACCTCCAAATGAGTACAATTTATCATTTTTCTCTGCATTTTTGATTTTACTCATTTTCATCTTTGATTCACAATTGTTTAAATCAGCTCAATGGGATTCCAAGCGTCAGACTTTTTTTTATGGTGCAAAATGTATTTATTAAATGTTAATTGATCCCAGTCTTAGTTTTTACTATGCATGATGACATGAGGAGCCATTGTAAAAGGGCTCCAGTGCAGGAAAACATACACCATTTGAACACTGTGGCGCACAGAACAACTCTAAAAGGGTTCAGTGCAGCAGCAGAAGGGCCCTGCAATGTGCACATAACCATTTTCTCTCTTCAGAGACCCTGTTTATTTGGAGTGTATTCCTGCTATCAAGAGTAAGCCAGTGCACGTGTGAGCTGATCTTCCCTCAGGAGAGAGCAAGAGGCTGCTGGGGAGATAAATAATGCCATTCACAACAGCTGCTGTGTCAGTGACATGGGCATCCATCTGCTGAAACCCAGACATGATAGACAGGGCTTACTGAACACATTCCACTAGGTCGCAGTGGGAGAAAGCTGATCCACTTGGCTCTGGTTCTGATCCATTTGAACCCTGCCTGGAGGTGACCCCAATCTGCTTGGCTATTACAGGGTTGAAGAGCAGCTAGGGGTGGGGCTGGGATTTTCAGAGCAGGGAGGAGATGGAGGCTGGGGTCAGCTTTAGGACAAAGACAGAGAATAGGGGTAGGAATGTGGAAGGCGCAGGGATGGGATACGGCTGGGGCTGGGGTCATGCTGATAATTAAGGATGGATTTAAGGATGAATCTCTGAAGGAAAAACACTTAATTTACAAACTCAACAAAGGTGTTAAGTGTTCCGAGGAACAGAATAGAAACTGCTGCAACCACTAAGCTTCAGTTGTCTTACCTTCATACTAACACCAAGGGTTGTTTGGATAAAAAGTTATATAAATGACTGACAAAGCCACGGACAAACCAACAGTGTTTGGTGGGATTGTTGGACGGTAAGATTTTTTCCTTCAGACTCTCTTAGGTTCAGGTTATGTCTTCGCTTATGTCCATTTGGTCAGTTGGTTGTCAGCAGGATTAACCTGAACAAATTTCCATGAAACTTGGATTGAGGATAGACCCCAATAACCTTTTTTGCAGATCCGGATAAAGGGATGAATCCAAGTTTTTTTCAAATTAATTTCTCAGGGGAAAATACTTGATTACAAAAACATGTATATCGGTGGCTATGAGTGAGTAGAATTTGATGCAGATCCATAAAAAAATCCAGGTCTAATGGATTTAAACACGTTTTTGTTCTTTTTCTTTTGGATCAAATGATGGAATCAATGGGGGCAGTTACACCTTGCTGGAGATATGTACTCTGCTTCCTGCCATGCTAGTTAATGTTTTTAGTTACACCTGTGCTCTCCAAGGAATAACAGGTCAAAATGGCTGTCATTTAAAAGATCTATCTTTCTCCACTGTTTAGTGATTTACAGAAACTATAGTCCGACTCAGTTTAAGCCAATTGGGCGACCATCTCAAGCAGTATTTTCCTCCCTTTCACTATCTGCATGTTACTATTTTCAAAATCCTTATTACTATGGAAAAAGACAACAACACCCTAGCAACCTACACACTGAATTTGACAAGTTACCTGGTCACTTATGTCTGAACAAAAAACAAGCTAGCAGCTCCTACCTTTTCTTTTGTGGGCACTGTAACTATTCAGAAGGGGCACAATCACTGTATCCTGGGTTTAGTGTCACCCAAGACAATTGTGGTTGGTTTAAATTGCTGCAGCCAGGACTTTCTCCAGCACTGACACAGCACTCTGGGCACAGGTCTGGCTATGCAAGACAACCCTTACTAGAGACCGATGCTGAATTCATGGCGTATTTGAACAATTGTCAGAATGAGAAAACAGAAGTTGTGCAGAATATTAGAAAATAATGCATTGATTATTTAATTTTCTTTGTTGCAGACCGACTTGAGGATTGGAAATAATCTGCATCACATGCTTTAATCTGAAGCTTCTTCTGTCAGCTGTGCTGTTCACTGTGATGACTCTGTCTGACCTGCTGTCAGTCCACTGACTAACCAGATCCCTCTAATCTCTTCATTCTCTGCCGCAAGATACACTACCAGTCAAAAGTTTGGACACACATTCTCATTTAATGTTTTTCTTTATTTTCATGACTATTTACATTGTAGATTCTCACTGAAGGCATCAACACTAAGAATGTGCACATATGGAATTATGTAGTAAACAAAAAAAGTGTGAAATAACTCTAAATATGTTTCATATTTTAGATTCCTCAAAGTAGCCACCCTTTGCTTTGTTGACAGCGCCGCAAACCCTCAGCCTGCTCCCAATGAGCTTCATGTTGTAGTCACCTGAAATGGTTTTCACTTCACAGGTGTGCCTTGTCAGGTTTCATTTGTGGAATTCTTGCCTTCTTAATGGGGTTGGGACCATCAGTTGTGTTGTGCATAAGTCAGGTTGGTACACAGCTGACAACCCTATTTGACAACTGTTAGAATTCATATTATGGCAAGAACCAAATGACAGTCCATCATTACTTTAAGAACTGAAGGTCAGTCAGTCCGGAAAATTGCAAAAACTTTTAATGTGTCCCCAAGTGCAGTCGCAAAAACCATCAAGTGCTACGATGGAACTGACTCACATGAGGAGCGCCCCAGGAAAGGAAGACCAAGAGTCACCTCTGCTGCTGAGGATAAATTCATCCGAGTCACCAGCCTCAGAAATTGCAAGTTAACAGCACGTCAGATTAGAGCCCAGGCGAATGCCACACATAGTTCTAGTAGCAGACACATCTCTATTATATATATATATATATATATATATATATATATATATATACAGGCAAGCTGACAGTCTTGCCTGGGCCCAGGACGAGATAATCTTAGATGGGCCCCCCATGCCCAGATCTCTCCCTCTCCCTTGCTCTTCCTCTCCTGTTCCTCTGTTCTGGCTGAAATTAAATGTGTGATCAGTTATTATAGTTTTTTAATTTTTTTTTTATTTTTTTTTTTTAATTTCAGTTTAGTTTTTAATTAGTTTAAGTGATTTAAGTTCAGTTTATATCTAGGAATGTAATTTTATTTAACTATCATAACCCGCGCGTGCGCGCACACACACACACTCAGTGTGACCAATCTGGGGGTCCTCTGGCAGATTCTGCTGTCAAAGTCTTTCTGGAAATGGCGAAGTGTACATCGATAAGGTCCGACTGCGCTGTTGGCAAAATGCCACCTACGTTCCTGATACTTCAGACAGAAGAACAACACACGGAGCTGACTGTGAATCTCACCAACGCATTTCCTCAAAACCAAAAGGCGATGACGGAAGCGGCAAATGAACGTACATACCTAACTAAGTGTAATTTAAGACCTATACGCAAAATATGGACGTATTTAAGACTTTTTCAAACTCCGTGGAAACCCTGTCTCTCTCACCGGAAGCCTGACTCCGTCCCTCCCGCATCACTCTCTGTCACCTGACTGCAGCTGGAGCTCTCTCCTCTCTGTCTCATCCTCTGACGGAGCTACCAAATTCAACTTTCTGTCAAAGATAACGTGTGGTGTCAAGCTTCCATACAAGCTAATGGACGATAACATTAGAGCCGGTTTGTTTTGATCAGTGGCCAAATCATTTTTGTGTTGGGGGGGGTCTTGACCACTATTTCAAGGACAATTAGGAAGAAAACAATGAAAATGCTTTTATGTAACTGAAATATTACACTTTTTGTTTTCCCCACAAGTAGGCCTATTTACACTTTTTTTTTTTTTAATTATTCCCTAATTTAATGAGGGCTCCGTTCTGGGCCCCCCCTCTACCCTGGGCCCAGGACAACAGACCCGTTTGTCCCCCCCTGTGTGGCGTGTATATATATATATATATATATATATATATATATATATATGCATATATATATATATTAAATATATATATATATTAAATATATGTATATATATTATTTTTAATTTATGTTTTTGTTATATTTATATTTATATTTATATTTTGCTCTGAATAGATTCTTGTATAATATATGTTATTTGTATATCTGGAGCTTGTAGCAAAAACAATTTCCCCCTGGGATTATTAAAGTGTTTCTGATTCTGATTCTGAATCTACATCAACTGTTCAGAGGAGACTGCACGAATCAGGCCTTTATGGTCAAATAGCTGCTAAAAAAACACTACTAAGGTAAAGCAACAAGCAGAAGATATTTGTTTGGGTCAAGAAACTCAAAGAATGGACATTAGACCAGTGGAAATTTGGTTCCACCCGCCGTGTCTTTGTGCGATGCAGAAAAGGTGAATGGATGGTAGGGCTGCCTGATAAATCGAATTTTCATCGTCAATCACGAATGAACATGTGCGATAAACACATCGCAAAAGACTGCCTGACATGCGATGAATAAGAAAAAACATTTTGTTTACATGCGCCATGCATCCACCGTGAGCATGCCAACATTAAGCCTATCAGACGGAGCCCTGGATACAAGGGCCAATCAGATGAAGCCCCAGCTAGCCGTTAGCTACCCTGACAAATTTAATCGGCATCAGTTTGGTGGTGATTGCCAGGTTTTGATGGCTGAGGGAGGAGAGAAAAGCCATGAAAATATGGTCGACAAAGATCTTGTGGTGAACAGAAACAGCACTGAGTGTGTGCTGATTGTGTGAGTATGTATGTATCCAGGAAATAGCAGGACGAACAAGTGTGTACCCTTGATCATGCTACTAAAGAGTTAAGGGAATGAATTACGGGATGTTTTTAACTCTGACGTGAACGGGTCAGAGTGCTGTGTCGGGCGTGTGTGTGTGTGTGTGTGTGTGTGTGTGTATGGCGTTAGAAACGTTTCAAAAAGCGTGCGCAAATATAAACTGAACGTGTCACTCGCGCCTGCTTTGACGCCTGTGCAGCAAGCCGCGCCTGACGTGTAATGTAGTTTCCTCATTGACTTATAATGGCCCCGCGTTCATGCGCACGTTCACGCGTGATGACTGCTGCACGCCGGTAATCACACGACGCGTAGAGACTACGCGTAACATTCATGCGTCTCTTTGCGAACGCACGTGTTAATGCTTGCATGAAGATGATTGAACATTTTTGTCACGTGCTTACGCGTACGCGGAAATGACGTGCGCAAACTCTGTCACACGTAACAAGAAGCTGCGTGGGTATGAAGCAGCGTGTGCACGTCTGTCTGTCACTGTTTGACAAATGTTGTTAAGCGTTCACACGTACGTGCGGTCGCCGATTCTGATGCTTCGCAGCCGGAAGTTGATCTGCACCGTGCGCACCAGTCCGGGTACATGGACGTGTCGCGTAGTTGTTCTGTGTTCCATTTTCATCCAGTAGATGGTGCAATCGATCCAATGCGAGATACAGACATATAGGCTTTTGCATGACATGATTCATTTTAACGCCAGAGTGAGGGGACAGCCTTCCATTCTGACCCTCCCCTCAAAACACAGCATTTCCGAAATTGATTCTCAAGTTTACATTACTTCCTACATCAAACACTGCTGTCCGCTCACCGGCCGCACCAACAAAACTCATTGTTTCTGCTCGTTCGTTTTAACATAACTTGTCTTTGTGGAAGGTTAACAAGGTATGAGTGGATTGAGCAGTGCTGCTCAGTTTTTGTTTTTTTGTTTTGTTTTTTTTAAAGTAGAGGAGAAGAGGACGTGCTGACCCACAACCCAGTCGCCCTGCAGCCTTTTTGGTGATTTTTTACAGTGGGACAATTTTATTAGATAATAGGCTACCTATGTATTTTTGATTCAATAAAAACTACATGAAATTGATTGTGTTTCCATCTCTTATAGCCATAGAGGGGATTATCATGACCACGGGCCCCTGCCTACACACGCAAACTGTGCGCACGCAAAGGCTGTTACATTATTACATTGAATGTAATAATGTCCACAAACG
>CAEMYA010000795.1:141544-160997 GCA_903131615.1 Diplodus sargus | reverse complement strand
AAACAACAACACGGAGTGTTCCCGACCGAGGGACCAGCAGAAGAGCTTGTGTTTGTCTCTTTTTTGAGATTTGTGTGCTGGTGTCAACACGGAGTGTTTTATTTTGAAAGGTAACCGGATGCTGTTATTTTGGCACTTGACTTCCTGTCTGCTCGTGCTAAATTCCGCTGAATTGTTGCGTCGTGCTCCGGCATCCGCCAGAAATAGAAGTCCTGCGTATCTGTGCCGGAGGGCTCCGGACTGCCGGAGCTGGGACGGAGCAGGTACGCAGCGCAGCGGACCTGGTGGGGATTGACTCATAGACTAAAGTGAAACGTATCCAGTGGAAATTGGGGGTTATAGAATGCGCGTGTGTGTTTTATTGAAAGCGAGGGTGAGTGTGCGTAGGCTATAAATGTTCTGTGTTTTTTATATTACTGTGTCGGGATGAACATGCAAATGTAGCTTCTGTCCCTGTACAATGACAATAAAGACCTTTTTGACAGTAAAAATAGCTCAAGCCTGTAAGATTTGTGTGTGGGCGTACACTGCCCTACAACGGGTGAAACCTTGATCAGTTGATCAGTTTATTCATGGCCACATCAAAGAAATGATTAACTTTACTCATTATCTGTGACAAATACATACTAGGTTGGCCTAATTAATATTTCATATTGCATTTTCTTAAGATGTGGAAGCAGCAGTCGGACATGGCAGCAAGTGTGTGGATAATATACTGTATCCCATTTTATTTTAATATCATCACTATCTTAAGATTGCAGATTCTCAGAAAGAGAAAGAACCACTTTGTGGATGGCGCAACACGTAGTGTTCTTGCTCAGATTTTCTGCATCGAAAAAACTGAATGTAAGTAGTTTGCCCGACAGTGAGCGCACAGCTTCTTCGAGTGGCATTCCTGACACTCGGCTCAATAAGTGAACAAATGTACTGTATTCCCTCGGCTGAAAATCTATATCGCTCATAGAGAATTTCGTCAGGAAATGCCAGCGGATCAGCGCGATCTCGAAGAAGCCGCTCACGTCGTAGTGCTGCCCGAATTATTCTTGCTCCCAGGTCCACCGGGTTCTCAATGAATGGTGACGCCATCTCCGAATGAGTTACACAGTGAAACAGCTGCGCTTTTACAGCCGATTTTAAGCTGAAACTCTGAACATAACCTGGTCGGGACCATGGTGATCGAGCCGGGTTAAAAGAGAGCCACCTTTGTAGTACAGGGAAGCCTGGCTTTAGACTCAACATACCTCGCTAACCCACTAAACTGGCTTCGCATGTCCACGATTACAGCGTATGAGTGTTCCTCACTAGAATATTTTATGCACTGCTGCAGCATATCTGGTCCGTCGATCTGGTCCATGCCCCTTAAAAACTCTTAAGACCGACCACACGAAGAACAATCCGTGTTAAACGGCTCATATGTTGTCCACAAAACGGGCAAAACCTCACTCGGTGGCTGTCCATGTTGAACTCACCATGAACTCCATCAACAACAACAACAACTCCAATTGGCCGCTGACAGGTTATCACTTCCGGTTCAACCCCGGAGTTGGTACATTCCCTTTCCGGTTGATGTTATTTGTAAATTTGTTTTGGGACTTGTCAAAGTGTTTCAGCACTTGTAAATTTGTCTCGGTGTTTGTAAATTTGTTTTCTGAAATGTACATTTGTTTTCTGAAATGTACATTTGTTTTCTGAAATGTAAATTTGTTTTCTGTAATGTAATTTTGTTTTATGATATGTAAAAGTGTTTTCCAAAATGTAAATTTGTCTCACGCTTCGTAAAAGTGTTTCACATTTTGTAATTTTGGTTTGCACCTCCCAGCCACCGTACTTATCAGTCTACAGGCAAGAATCAAGAATCTAAAGTTTTATTAATTCAATACATTTCAAATTCGCTTTATTGCCATGAATGCCACAACAATATTGCTAAAGCACCAAGAACCACGAAAAGAATACCAAGCACAGTTCCGTTATACTTACTGTGTGTGTTTATGTGAAATAATAATAACAATAATAATAATAATAATAACAATAATAACTTTGAACATTATCACAATTAAGTTATTGATAAGTCATTCATTGTCTCTCTTGTCTCTGACTTTGTTAGCGTCTCCAGCTGTGCTTCTTTGTGAATTTACTTGCAAGTTAATTATTATAGTTGCGGTTGGCACCATGGGCAAACACAAAAGGGAGTTTACTGCTCCGTGAAACAGCGAGCGTAGCTGTTCAACACCAAAGTGCTGAAGTGACGCGACTCTGTGTAGCAGGGAGAGCCGAGGAAGAATGTCTGCATCCTGAGCACCTGCACACAGGTGTGGGCACCTTTAGTGGGGCGAAGGCAAAACCAGTCTGTGATGTAATACAACAACACAAAGTACAGCGAGGACGTCCAGGACCAGATGCGAGGGCGTACTCCGTCAAAGGCGGAGGAGGATGGCCGGCGGCGGTCTGCTGTAACATCCTCGACCTGACTGTGATCATGGAGGGGTTTCCCCAATAGCCTTTTCGGAATAGCGGGGTCTCTAAAAAAAGGGAAACCCCACCATTACGATGAATTGAAGTCTATGGTCGGAACAGCGGGGTTTCGGAAAAGCGGGGTGTATTCAGTGAAGACAGATAAAGAGTTGTGTTTCTGTTTCTTTTACTTTGCTTTCTCACAGAAGACACAAAATCAATGACAAACATTGTGTAAGTTAACCACGCCCTCCGCAGGCAATCAGTTCATTGATAACTGCTGACACCGCTGGAGTTTTGCACCTGAATAGTTGCAACACACTCCCGGCCGATGAGAGTGTAATAGTATGTAGCCTAATTGTGAAAACACAGGCAGAAACTTAGTAATCTTGATACTTTTTTATTATTATTATTATTAGTATTTATTTATTGTATTATTATTATTTAATTTTCTTTAGTTGTGCACGTGTCGTGACGGGCAGGCACTTCTCAGCATGACACCTGTTGACCACTGAGTGACAGTCAGGCTGCCCTGTGTTAATATCATGTAAGCATTTATCAAGTCTTTGTACCCAACTTCACTCTTAAATAAGCCTTTACCAGTCTATTTCATGGGTATGTTAGCTATAATGAAAAATAAATAGGATAAGATCGATAGCTCAGGACTTTGCCCTAATTGGCTCTCATCTACGCTGACGTATATGACGTGTGTTTCGATAACCAAGAAAGTGCTTGGAGACTGTAAAGGGCATTTAAAACAATATTTATTCACAGAAATTATAGAATTGGGTCTGGGGGGAAGGGGTCCGTTATTGTGGTGACTTGGTAACACCGATTATCCATGACCACCGCTGGTCCTCCACTTGCACACTGTCCTCTGCCGGGCGCAGACTCGGGAGCTGTGGGGGAAACGAGATGGCAGTCACTGCACTTTTAAACCCAATACATGCACACCACTTCATTTACGTCCTAAGATCGCTGCTCACACGATGGGGCAGAGCATCAACTGTTCACCGTCACCTCGGGCCAACATCACTCTCGTCATTGGCACCACTGCTGTCACACCGTCCTTGGGCGCCGGCCTCTTACGCTGTCATGTGGGGAGGGGGGGAGGACTTCAGTCACTGTACTTTTACACACATTCGAAATAACTTTCCACGACCAGGGATCACTACTCGCACAATGGGGGCAGAGTAGGAATGTAACGTATCGGTAATACCACAATATCGTGATAACAAAAGTGTCTCAATATTATTGTGAACATGTAAGGTATGAAATGACGGCAAATACTGTAGATTTTGATCTCATTACATCCCTAGGGCAGAGTATAAACTCACATTTCAATTAGTCCGACAGTCAATGCCCGTCTGCTGGCAACAGCTGTCGTTCTCTTTCTCCTGCTCCTTTCCCCCGTGGATCTCACACTCCTCTTCCTCTGTCTGCTCGCTGCAGGTGTAACTGGGTCGGTCTGCAGGCCCCGACCACTCTGCTGTGTTCGGGTGTAGAATCAGACACTGGCAACTCTTGTCAAACCCTGGTTTAGCCCTGTATCAACAATTCATCTGACATGAAAAAGGACAAGCTTAGTGTAGGTATATAAAATGGTGAAAACCAGACACAACGTTACAGGCAACACTATTTTTTTAAGCTCTCAAAACTCAGTTCTACAGGTGCTTTCACCAGTGTGACATGTGTCTGAGTGGATCTGTTGTTAAACTATAATGTTAAAAGTTCACAATCATGATTCGGGTTCAAAGATCACATAGATACTGCTTACCTGATTCAGAATTGATGTGCAGTCTGATAGCTAGTCTTCCCACAATGTCATGATCCCCTGGTGGGTTTAACTGGTGACTGTGTTATCTGGTGGCCTTCTCTCGTTGTAAAACATGTTACAAATGTGTTGTGGAGATGTATTCTAAGGACTGTATGGTAAACTGGACTGAATCACTTATGGCCACTGGGTTAGAATTAGTTCCATTTAGTTTTTGTCCTTTTAGTTTCTCAATTGCTGATTAGGAATGGTTGATGGTGTGAGTGTGACAGGTGAGTATGTGTGTGTGGAAGGTATATGAAAGTTGTGTGGTTCTGTAACAGAGAATAAAAAGCAGTTATCAGAACAGCAGGAACATGGTTAACTGTACAGTACCTGGAATGGTAAACAACCAATAGAAATAAGAATGAAATATTCAGCTTAATTCACAACAGCCAATATACAACAATAATAAAAGAACATGTAGGAGACTTCTTACTATTAGCAACTAATAAGCATTAACGAGCTAACTGATTAGCAGCACTAACAATATAAATGTTCCACCTGCTGCATCAACCCACTTTGCGGAGGCTCTTTTCGACAGCAGGAGGCGCAGCTCTGGTGCTTAATACCTTATTATCTTGTCTATGGCACAGAATGAGTTTTATGAACCCTGTTAAAAGGTTGAGTCTTGAGTTTTTTGCCCAAAATAAACGCCAGACTTTTAAAAATGAAACACGTCTTAATCATCACCTGGCTTCTAGTCCTGTGTGGTGGTGGCTGTGTGTAACCCTCCCGTTAGCCCCACTACCTGTCTCTGATGCTGCTGAGTGCTAGGCATGGATCTATTATAATAACAGTTACATCCATGGTGCTAGCACGTCTCTCTCTCTCTCAGCAGCAGCAGTCAGGATGGCAAAGAAAAAGAAATATAGCCTGAGTGAAGCGCTAGAGCCGCAGGCCGATTCCCGTCACTGTCACTGTTGCGAAGCATCAGAATCAGCGACCGCACGTACGTGTGAACGCCTAACAACATTTGTCAAACAGTGACAGACAGACGTGCACACGCTGTTTCATACGTACGCAGCTTTTTGTTACGCGTGAAATACAATCTGCACGTAACAACGCACGCATAACAAAATAATCATGCGTGCGTGTGTGCGTTGCTGCGCGTCTCTCTGGTTGTATTGACATCGATTTAACGCCATAGTGTGTTTGTGTGTGTCGGAGAGCCGTGTGTATGTGTGTGTGTGCATATGAGCTGCCCACAATTATGGACTTAGTTTGGATTCAGGAGAGACGCATTAACTGTATAGTTAATAATATGCAAACTTCAATATTTATTTATTTATCGCAAGTTATGTCGTGATCGCAATATTGAACGGTGTAATCGCACATCGCAGATTTTCCTCATATTGTGCAGGCCTAACGGGTGGTCTCTACATGCATGGTTCCCACCATGAAGAATGGAGGAGGAGATGTGATGGTGTGGGGGTGCTCTGCTGGTTACACTGTTGGGGATTTATTCAAAATTGAAGGCACACTGAACCAGCATGGCTACCAAAGCATCCTGCAGCGACATGTCATCCCATCCCATCCAGTTTGCGTTTAGTTGGACCATCATTTATTTTTCAACAGGACAATGACCCCAAACACACTTCAAGGCTGTGTAAGGGCTATTTGACCAAAAAGGAGAGGGATAGAGTGCTGCACCAGATGCCTCCACAGTCACCTGACCTAAACTGAGATGGTTTGGGATGAGATGGATTGCAGAGTGAAGGCAAAAGAGCCAACACATGCTCAGCATCTCCTGGAACTCCTTCAAGACTGTTGGAAAAAAATTTCAGGTGACTACCTCATGAGGCTCATTGAGAGAATGCCAAGAGTGTGCAAAGCAGTAATCAAAGCAAATGGTGGCTATTTGAAGAATCTAAAATATGAAACATGTTTTGAGTTATTTCACACTTTTTTGTTTGCTACATAGTTCCATATGTGTTCATTCATAGTTCTGATGCCTTCAGTGAGAATCTAAAATATAAACATTCATGAAAATAAAGAAAAAACATTAAATGAGAAGGTGTGTCCAAACTTTTGACTGGTAGTGTATATATAATTAGGGGTCCCTGTATGAAGGTCAAATGTAGTGTTTGTGTCTGGCTGGCTGGCTGGCTAGCTGGGTCGTCTGTAACTGAGCTGGTGGTAGTCAGAGTATGAATGTCCGGCAGAATACACATGCAAAGCTCTAGGTCTAGGTGAGATCTAGGTGATCTCACAGGAATTCCTTGGTGGCACAGCTCTCTCTCTGATGGGTCGTCCTCTCTGCACACCATCCATACACTCACACAGAATACTTACCCAGGCCTGCCCTCCTTGATGGATTTCCATGCCCTCCCCGTCAAGATGCTGTGCATGCACATGCATATATCCATCTGTGCTAGATTCAGAATTCACTGTCATTGCAAAGATTTTTCCACTCAGGATATGGAGAGAGGAGAAAAAGAAACAACAGCGTCAGTCATTTTTTTGAGTATTTTCACTAATCCAAGTGATTAGGTGAAGATGTATTTAGTTATTTAGTCTTAAAACAATGGGTCAAAACTAGGGCTGTCAAACGATTAATTTTTTTAATCGCGATTAATCGCATTTTGTCCATAGTTAACTTGCGATTAATCGAAGTTTTTTGGCGCATTTTTCTCTGTTCTAAATATATCTTAATATATTTTTTTCATGTTCTTAATACTTTTAAGAAACTTAAGAAGTTCACTTATGTACCTGTGAAAAAGTACTTCAGTTAGGAACCTGATTCTGTCTGTCTGTCTCTCTCTCTCTCTCTCTCTCTCTCTCTCTCTCTCTCTCACACACACACACACACACACACACACACACACACACACACACACTCTCTCTCTCTCTCTCTGTGTCACACACACACACAATTACCCTCTCTCTCTCTCCAGGACTGTCGCCAACCTCTTCTCTCTCTCTCCAGGACTGTCGCCAACCTCTTCAGCTTACCGTTGTTGGCATGGTGACTTTGGTCTCATGTAGGGATGAAATCCGTGTATCATTCGTTCTTTTCATATTCAATTGAGATTCCAAAATCGAAAAATGAAAAAAACGGTTTGTTATTTCCTTATTCGTTTATGAATCTGATACCAAATAACAAATAACGGTTAATTTTTTGCATTTTCCATTTATTGCTCAGATCAAAAATAGGAAATGAAAAAACGGACCACGGAAGGATTTTGATTTTGATATTTAATTTGTCCGATTTGTGTGAACCGGAAGTTATTGTCTTTCTTCGTGTGTTGCACTTGGAAGTTTAACGTTAGCCTTCAAAACCTGCATACATGGAGGGGAAAGCGACCGCGGCAGTCGGCACAAGGTGGGCAGCAGCGGAACCAACCACCAGCAGCAGCAGACACGGACACGGAGGTAGTGCCGGTCCGAAAGAGCTGTAAACAGAACCAAACATCGGACACTTGAAATGCCACAGATCAGCTCGTTTCCAGCTTTATCGATTATTATTATTTTTTATCATATATGATAAAGTGTTACGTTACTTTTAATTGCGAATTTTTTCTCTATTAAAATCTTGTGTAAATATATGAAGTAATTACAGTTTAGTATGTACAATGATATGAATATTGATAAATGTAGCTATAATTAATGTTGTGAAAATGTACATTTCGGTGTTATTTCGTTTATTTAAAAAATATGACACAATGAATGCATTCATCACTCAATTTTCGGTTTTTACATGAGAGAATATAGAGTTAGTCTTATCTAGTGGTCCAAATGACCGCTTACGGCCGTTCTCCTAGTGTTTGAGTTCCAGCCGTTCTGAAGTGCAACTGACACTGGTCCAATCAGAAATATAGCCTATGATTTGACCGGATCCAACTCAAGGGTCGTGGAAAGCGTACTGTTGAGCTTTAACTATAGATCATTAAGATAAATTGGATCAGATCTGAACTAACCCACCACTGTGGCTAATAAACTGATTCAGTTCACCCACCAGTAGGCTACACAAATTCACCGTATTTGGCGGGTGGCGGGTGCTAATTGTTGTTGTTGTTGTGGCATTCATGCCAATAAAGCAAATTTGAATTGAATTAATAAACCTTTCGATTCCTGCATATAGACTGAAAGGTGTTGTGTTTACAAACGAGCAATGAATCCAGATTTCTTCAGATTGTTATTGCCAATGGGAATTTAAATTTAAATGTCAGGTGATGTTTACCTCAGAGAAATTATTTTTTTCAAGGTGTCTTCCTCTGTCAACCACAACATGTCTCCTCTGTCAATAAACTCTATTCAGTGCTGTCAATTAACAGGTGTTTGCGGGAAACGCCAACGTTACTAAACTAATTTCTAAACTACAGCTTATCATTTGAATGTTGACTAGGGTCTGTATATTAAAGCTGAGATTGTGTTAATTCTGAAACGCATAAAAACCCAAAACAGGCCAAAATTCATTTTCTTCATGTAAGACCACGTCTAAGAATGGGCTGCTGCTGCTTCCAACTCATTTTGATGTGAACACATTCACGCAGTGACGCGCAGCACTGTGTACGGCGGTGTGAGAGAGAGATGATCCTCATTAACAAGAAGCATTTTGTTTATGCAAAGAACTAAGTGTCTTTAAACTAGATATTTATATGCCACAAAACCACCACAACGACCATTATTCATTGTATTATTACATTTGTGGGAAGTTATAACAATAAAGATTTTCACGAAAATTACTTAACACTTAATAATATATGATAAAAAATAATAATAATCGATAAAGCTGGAAACTAGCTGATCTGTGGCATTTCAAGTGTCCGATGTTTGGTTCTGTTTACAGCTCTTTCGGACCGGCACTACCTCCGTGTCCGTGTCTGCTGCTGCTGGTGGTTGGTTCCGCTGCTGCCCACCTTGTGCCGACTGCCACGGTCGTTTTCCCCTCCATGTATGCAGGTTTTGAAGGCAAACGTTAAGCTTACAAGTGCAATACACGAAGAAAGACAATAACTTCCGGTATAAGTGTCTTTTATGCAAAGAACTAAGTGTCTTTAAACTAGATATTTATATGCCACAGAACCACCACAATGACCATTATTCATTGTATTATTACATTTGTGGTAAGTTATTACAATAAAGATTTTCATGAAAATTAACTAACAATTAAAAGTAACTTAACACTTAATAACATATGATAAAAAATAATAATAATCGATAAAGCTGGAAACGAGCTGATCTAAAACAAAAAAAATATCTGTTGTAATCACTGGTCACAGTCTGCAGATCACCTCCACTCTCCTCGCACAGTTACCACGCACGGGCTTGTGGCATTTGAGGTGTCCGATGTTTGGTTCTGTTTGCAGCTCTTTCGGACCGGCACTACCTCCGTGTCCGTGTCTGCTGCTGCTGGTGGTTGGTTCCGCTGCTGCCCACCTTGTGCCGACTGCCGCGGTCGCTTTCCCCTCCATGTATCCATGTTTTGAAGGCTAACGTTAAACTTCCAAGTGCAATACACAAAGAAAGACAATAACTTCCGGTTCACACAAATCGGACAAATTAAATATCAAAATCAAAATCCTTCCGTGGTCCGTTATTTCATTTCCAATTTTTTAACTGAGCAATAAATGGAAAATGCAAAAAATGAACCGTTATTTTTTTTTTTTGGTATCAGATTCATAAACGAATAAGGAAATATCAAACCGTTTTTTCATTTTTCGATTTTGGAATCTCAATTGAATATGAAAAGAACGAATGATACACGGATTTCCGTGGTCCATTATTTCATTTCCAATTTTTTATCTGAGCAATAAATCGAAAGTACAAAAAATGAACCGTTATTTGTTTTTTGGTATCTGATTCATAAACGAATAAGGAAATAACAAACCGTTTTTTCATTTTTTGGAATGTCAATTGAATATGAAAAGAACGAATGATACACGGATATACACGGATTGGATGAGCTTGCAAATGATATTTAAGACTCGACGTACTTCAATGGTAACTAATTTCATGTCGACAGTACGTGCAGATAACTTTCTTATCGACCGAACCATCTGGCAGTGTTTTGAAAGTGAATTTGCCGTTCATAAGTCCTTTCTCCATTTCCTTTCGCTTTCGCTTTTCAGTCCACCGTGTTTTTCCCGAACCGCCAACACTGCTTCATCCTCTGGTTCCCTTTCTTATTCTTCTGCCACCGTCTGGATCAAGATTACAGGGGCCACCGACGGCTGTAAATCATACAATGCACGTTTCTTTTCTTTTTTTATCCCGAGCGTTAATCGCGCGTTAAAAAAAATAACGGCGTTAAGAAGATGTTGCGTTAACGCTTTATTAACGCGTTATTAACGCGTTAACTTTGACAGCCCTAGTCAAAACCCCCCAAAAAAGAGAATGTCAATACTGAGTATTCACTACTTTGACTTTCTTTGCCACACTCCCAGCTCTAAATATCTTAGTTATTGCTCCATGTGTCATCTAACTGCAACAGACGAGGAATCAATCTAAATAAATCTTGCTAATGCTACATTACCACCAGCTCTGAGAGGCTGGGGCTACTGTGATAATATTAACATTATACATGTGCCATTTCTTTTCAGTGGAACTAATGTACTGCAATTACACATTGTACATTATCTAAGTTTTGTACCATAAGCAGCAGGGGGGAGGATATATTCAGGTTTGATGAACATTAATCTTAACGTTACTGCAGCAGAGAGCAGGCAACTTCAGGTTAATCTGCAAACATTTCTCTATCCTCAGAAATTTCCATCTTGAAAAGGCTCCAAGGTTTGTAATTGCTTCATGCCATCATTTCTCCCACTCTTGTTTAGCGTCTTGAAGTTTCCATTTCTCGCTCACACTCCTGTGATTTCTTCGTATAAAATAAATATGATCCACCATCGTTTATCAGACTGGTTTCAAACTGCACACAATACGGATAGTTTGGCAAATCCTTTTAGGTGATCCACAAAGATGCAACAATCCATTACATTTTAAGAGTAAAACAGGCTAGAGTTGTGAAAACCTCTCTCAAAGTTGACCCACCCAACCAAGTTGAACTGGAATTGCTCCTGATGTGCAGTTGGCACCTTGCATGGCAGCCTCTGCCATCAAGGAGGGCCCTGCGATGAGCTGGCGACTTGTCCAGGGAGTACCCTGCCCTCACCCAGAGAGAGCTGGGATTGGCTCTAGCAATCCCGGTCCGTCGGTGGTGCTGAAGGCGGCCGTGCTGCTTCCTGGTCTGCGGCTCCTAAATATTTCAGAATTGGTCCTGCAAAGACAAAACTCCTCAGGTTACCAAGCTAAGCATACTATATAATTGAGCTATTTTATGCACTAATGCAGAAATGTGTTTATATTTTAAACTTTGCAATACACAGTACAGTGTCCCTTTAAAGCATGCACCCAATTTCAGAGCTGTCACTTTTAAGCAGTTTTCAACACATTGTACTTGTTAGAGTAATGAATAAAGATAAATAACTGATGAGCACTATGTGATACTGAAGGAATATGTTTGTGTATATTTTGCAGGGTATTACAAAGTGGAATACATGTGCCTAACTGATGATATGGTCTTAAACTATATTCTGTGGGCAGAACTAACGGTCATTTACAGTATAGTTTACTTTAAATTGACTTTAATTTGACAAAGTAATACATCAAAAACATAACTAAACTGTAGGAATGTAGGCACATTTGTTCAAATTATATTGTCACAATAAATATTCTAATTAATGTGGTAAAGAAAGATGCAACTAACTCAGTAGAGTTAACAGTAGGCCCAATATGTATTAGAGACCTTTAAACTGAGGACACACTAAAATAATCCTAAAGTAATGTTACGTATTACAAATATTTAACAGCAGAGGAGGTCTATGACGCAACAGCAGCTCCCTCTGGACAAGAATATAGCAGACATGACGGACATCTGCCTAACAACACACCCTCCCTCCCAAATGTAATGCCAATGCACTTCATCTAGTTTTTCTTTTTTCTTTTTTCTGAACCAGATGAATGGATCGTTTTGAATCCCATGTCGTGAATGATAGGTACCGGCGGCTCAGCGCAACTCGCCTCACCTAGCCTCACTTAGTAGTACTGGTCATCATAGCAACGTGGAGCGGTAGACACCAGATCTGACCAATCGGTAGAGAGCAGATCTGACCAATCAGCGGGCCAGGTGCCAGGTACTTTTCACACCTTTTCCGTCAGGTCACTCCTCAGATATTGAGACTGGACTTGCATCTTGAGGGGGCCCCATAGTGGTGCGGGAGCCCTATGCACCCGCACAGTCCACATATAGCAAGAAACGGCCCTGCATATTACACACTGTCCCTTTAAGAAAAGATAGTCAGTGCTCACTCTTTAATTTGCACGTGCCCATCTTCTCATCAGAAGTAGCTATTTTTAGACATGTCCTCTCAATATCAGAGGACACGATGTCATTGAACAAGTCAATAGTTTTTTGTCTGCTTGTTTAGTTTCATTTGGTTGGTTGTCTTCCTGCTGTTACTCTTGCTCAAACTCAGTTGGACCAACAGTTTCAATCTGCAAAGCGTATAACACAAAGCTTTATTCCAGAGATGTAGAGTTAATTTTCTTTTTCAGCGATCCTTTACTGGTTTGATTGGAAAGAGAGTTTAAGATGGACAGATTTTAGAAACTGAATTTTTTTTAGACTGAGTTTCTGTCTTCTGTTATTGTTTAATCACTGAAGGGTGGTATATTATTTGTTAAACTAGAGAGCCTTTATTTTATGGCGAATAACTAACTCTCCAAAAAAACCTCCAAAAAGGAGCTGGATAAAGTCAAGCTGTTGTTGTAAAATACTTATTTCTTTTTTAAAGAAGACAGTTGACCATAAACCGTAAAGAAGAGGAAAGAAAAGTATAAAAGGTATAAATAATGGTGAAATGATGAGAAAGTAAGCTGCTCTTCTGGATGAAGTTGTGAATATAAGGACAAAAATGTTTGCAGATACATTTCACATTATGTTATATTGTTTCATTACTGTGAGGTTGATGCTATCTAAGGACTGAGCACTTTTTTGTGAACAGCCAAACTGATATATTGGTTGGCAGATATCATTAGCCATATCGAACTATCAGAGAGATGTATCAGTATATTTGTTGTCCAATATGCACCGATTTGGATGAATATATTGATATTATAATGCAGTATGAGATGCTTGGGGTAATTTAGAATTATCAAAGTCCCTGTCAAGTTTACTGTTTCAATTCATTCATTTATTTGTCCTGGGGGGCAATTTAAGGCATCAGTGATCTGATGTAGTTTCATATGATCGAGTTCATTGTTAAACTGTAAAGTATTCTTCATCCATTATATATCTTTGTGGCAATTGTTTTTTTTATAACTACATTTGAGGGATTATTGCAAAAAATGTGTGATATCTTTCAAATGAAACCATTTTTGCCATGATATTTACCCGACTTATCTTTATAGGCAAGAAACTTGCTTGACATAACTTTCACTGAAAAACACCTTTAATTTATTCTGTGGGGCAAAAAGATTATTTTGCGGAGATTAGCTTAAACTGACATATCTGACTGACTCACTTGAAACCATGTGAGCCATTAAATGTACAGTACTGCACACTGTACAGACAGGAAATTAACTTGAACAAGCTTCTTGTAATATCACATATCGACCATCGCTCGGTCTCTAATTTTGTGTTTACAGGTAAGAACTGGTCTTCAAGTGGCAGACATGATCACTACGATTGAGGTCAAGTGACTGATTTAACACTTCATTCTTAGTATCATAATGTTATTACAAATCAAATGTGTTGAATAGTAAAGCAAAACATTCAAAACCACTGTCTTATCTAATACAATGGATCGATAGTTTCATTCAGAGCTTGCAGTGATATTTCAGCTCTTTTCCTACACCCCCAGCAATAGGACCCCCTCTGATGTCCTCATAAAGACTTTGACATTCACAGCCAGCCCCAAACCCAGCCTCCACCCATCACTCCCCCTCTTCACTTGAAAGGCCACTGAATCGTTCCATCAATAATGCAGGCAGATTCCAGCTCTGTGGACCAGACTGAGATCCACTCATACTATGTCCTCTCATTCCCTCATGTCACCCCTGTATCACTCCCACAACCTTTCCTCATTACTTGCCAAGCCCTCTCTGCAGAAGACTTATCCATCCTGTCATCACCCTGCTCATTCAAGCTGGAAGGTGCAACACTGCATTGAAGAGTTGGCCTACTCTCCTCATCTCAAAGTCTCCATGTACTCCTTTATTTGGTTCAGCTCTGTGTACACAAAATGTCATGTTTGGTTATAAAGTAGATTATTTGACAATAATCCACAAACACCCTCTTACTGTCAAAACAGAGACAGGTATCCAAGGAAGGTTGAGAGAGTATGCTAAAATAGACTGACTGCAGTCAGCCCTCATAGACTCGGTTTATAACATCTAACATTGGGACTTCTTTTAAATGAAGTTCAGTATTTGAGCTTGCAAATTAAACTTTTTGCCATGACTTCTTATTGAAGTCTCACTGAGGTTGGGCTCCTGGTACTGTACTGCCCTCTCGTGGCATTGTTTTGTTATTACATTACATCTTGTTTGGTTAGAGGCCAACATAAGTTAAACATGCCTCTTACCTTTTGTAATTCCTCTGGCCTTCATTTAATTTCAATGTGGTCGTGCCCCGTAATCCACATTATTTTGTGTTTTCTGACTTGCTTTGTCAAGAAAACACACTCTGTGACGCCTTCAGCCTTTGCTTTCGTTCCTCTTTTTATTTGTTACTCAGCCTTCCAAGGAGAGTCACCTGAAACAAATATATCCCAGTAACCCAACAACACACATCCACCCATTGTTTGTATGCATGGTGCTCTAACTTGCTGTAGAAATCCAGCAGTTCCCTGGAAAGCTCCTCTACTTTAGGAGTGTGCTGCAGATCAGAGACAACTGGGCAATCTGGAAACTATCATGCTGATTAGCTGTGATGGATCACGGGAAGGCATGTCCGTTGCTCTGGGTTCTGTCATCGTAAACCTCAGCTGTGTGTGAGAACTCAGCCAGCCTCACCATAACAGATGCACTAATCATTTCTGTTAGATTTGGAATGCCTTTAAACTGGAAGTTCAAGTTTGTCATATAGCCATCATGTTGCAGAGTCTCTCTATCTCTATTAGATCTGTACTTTTCTGTGCTATTATGCTAGCCATTGGAATTTTAATCAAATTAAATTATAAGTATGATAAAATAAATAAAAACTAACTGGCTTTTGATCAATCGATGCCGTGATATTTTTTATTATTATTATTTTGTTTCCCTCTTCAGTGTTAATTGGTCATCACTATTATTTGTTAATGATCGCTCTGAGGTGTTAACTTGTCATACTAACTCTCCGAAAATGACTTTCCACTAAACCAGAAATGCACAGATGGAACATGGGTATCTACTGATAGGAAAACTGCTGGCGTTTATTTGAGAGGCTTATCTTCACTTTCTCCTCTCCATTCTGTGTTTTTTCAGGTCATTGGCACTCCATCCGAGGATTCCTGGCCCGGTGTGAACTCTTTGCCTCACTTCAAACCAGGTGAGACCTTTTGTAATGTTATACACAATGACAGTATTCCTTTCTAACTTCTTTAATCCTTACTGATCTGAATCATATTTGAGCCTAGACCAAAATAAAGAACAAGGCGTAGGCTAAAGGGTTAGTGTGAAGCCCATTTTAGTAAACTTAAATATACTATATATTTGGTATGGTAGCCAAACTTGAGAATGTTAAAGCATCAGAATGGAGCCAATTTTAACTCAACACCTTATACAGTTTGATAAAGAGTGGACAGGGAGCCTTGTCCTTTAAACATTTGTGACAGGCTAAATCTTAGCTAAAAGCCAACAACATTGTAGCCTATATTGTGTGTTATACGAAGTGTTCGCATGGAGCCTATTTTTATGTAACATAAAGTATGCTCAGTGATAAGTTCGGCTGTCCCTCATCATTCGGTATGATAAAGTCTGTTGATAGCATGAATTACTTTATCTATGCTAATCCATTCTGTAGGCTTCATGTTCCATGAGATGGACTTGGAATATTAGTGCAGAAATAGCTGTTCTAGAAAGAACTAAAGTTCACGCTATATTCTCAGTCACCAAAACATCATGTATCTTAAAGTGTTAACTATGAACATTTGAGCCATAGGCTCAATGCTAACACAGTCTCAATGTTGATTATTACCAGCTCACGTTTTAGCATAACGTGGTTGAATAATACTAAGTGTAAGGCTATGCTAACACTCTAGCTTATGCAATGTTACATGACACTAGGCGTTATGCTAGCACTTCAGCCCACACGATGTTGAATGACAGCATCCTCTATGTGAACACTTTCGCATCCAGTTTTTCAGTGAAGCCATGAAATCTAGTCTCTCAACATGTTTAGGAGCATGCTAACATTGACCACCAGAGCTAGTGATCTACCGGGATTTCTTGATACACTCAGTAAAAATGTACCAATAAGACAGCTAAGTGTACTCTATTACTGCAGCAGCAGAGGTGGGGGTGGCAGCTCTGCCAGGGCAGCTGTGCCCTCTGGGAGCTCATTAGGGCTTTTTAGAGGGAACATGAATAGTGGGACTGTATATTAGTGTTAGCTTATGGAGGGAAGAAGAGTTGGAGTGGAAGAGAGGGGACAGGCGAAGGTGGACATAAAGAGGGTTAGAGTGATGGTCCGGGGCAGCGAGGCATCACAGAGCTGTGCGATCCAGTGGCCAATTAGGTACCAACTCGGGGGGTGACTGTCATTGTCACATGTATACACAATACCTACAAATGTAATCTCTCATCCTGTGGCCATGGCGACTTGTTTGCCTCTCACACACTGTGTTGAACAGCTGTGCAGCTGTCTTAGCCACACACACACACACATACATGCGCACGCACACACACACCCACACACACACACACACACACACACACACACGCACACACACACACACACAGGCAGCCTTGCCTGGTTATAGCCTCTGAGCACTGCATCTGTTCATGTGATGTGTGCAGATCTGATGATGTTATATGGCTGCACTTAAAATAAAGGCAGGAAGAGTGAGATGTTACCACAGATGATCTGGTAAAACTTGGTGGTGCTGGTAAAGCACCTGAAAGCCTCAGAATGACAGTAGAAGCACAATCACAGTGTGCATTGATTATAAGTCGACACATGCACATCATGAACGATTACTTTTTTTCGATGATCAAATTGGAGGACAAAATAACCACCTCACATGTAACAGAATATTGATCTGCTGGTAATGCACAAAAATGCACTTGAAGTTTAACTTTGACCTAGATTGAAAGAAGCTCTTTTGAAGATTACGTCATTGTAGGAATAAAGTTGATTCAGAATTAATTTAAAATAAGTCTGAAAATCTGGTGAATAATTATTTTGTGAAAGACTAATGATGTTTCTGGCAGTGGTTAAGTGGGTAGAGCAGGTGTCCCATGTACAGAGGCTTTGCCCTCGCTGCAGTAGCCCTTGGTTCAAGTCCCAGCCTGGGGCCCTTTGCTGCATGTCACTCCCCATCTCTCTCAACCTGTTTTCTGTCATGTCTTCAACTGTCCTGTCAATAAAGCCAAAGGCCAAAAAAATATACGCTTAAAAAAAAAAGAAAAGAAAAAGACTAATGCTGTTTGAGGAGACCCAGTATCCGAAGCAAATCAAAAGTTTACAGCAGAGATGCCAAATGTGCAGCCTGCAGGCCTAAGTTGGCCTACCATCGGATTCAGTTTGGCCCACCAGATGTTTCTAGGAAAAATTCGTTTTTATTCTGTTATATTTTTATAGTAAAATACATTTCACCACAGTTCACTTGTAAAAGGCAGTGACACATGTATTTATCTTATAACTGTCCTTTTCAGTTACTTCTAATGGAGCTTGTCAGTGAACACAGGAAACACGTGTTTTGTTCTTCCCATTTTAGCTTTACAAATTAGATTACTGTCAAAACTGAATGTGAATTTTAGGATTTCACTGGATGGATATTATTATTTGTAAAACTAAATAATTTGTTGAATCAGAGTCCTTGATTAGATCTTTGCAATAATACACAATCATGTATGATAAATGTATATTACAAATGTAAAATAAAATCCAATTCAGTCCAGAGGCACCAATAAGCAGCAGATGGCAGTGTTGCATCAGTGTGAATGCCTCCAGCTGGTTGTGTGTCCACAGCACTGATCTCCTCTGAGCTGACTGCTATCTGCACACTTAAATCACTGTGGCTCTATCGCTTGTCTGGTTATGATTCATTACATTTGTGCCGTATTTATTCAACATCCATAACAACTTCTGACTTTAGCCTAACCTTTACAGTGCATGAAGTCTGGATTTAAGACCAGTGTTGGTCACGTTACTTTTAAATAGTAATTAGTTAGTACCGGAATTACTCCAATATAAAAGTAATTAGTTACCAGGAAAAGTAACTCTTGCGTTACTTTCTTTTCTTCCCCTTTTGAGCTCGGCATTGATTTTAATGTACTTTGCATCTATGTATTTAGAAAATGTCTTTCTGCATGGCGGACCGGCACCTGCTCCCCCTGGTATTTAGCCAATGAAGGAGTCTGGGTCAGCTGTTGATAACGGGAGCAAGTTCTCAACAACATACCTGCCTATCATTGCATTCAGTTCAGTCTGTGTCACAAGTCTTTGTGAAGCTGGAGCAGAAACATCCAGCTTTAGCTGCTCAGACGGCTCCATGTCCTTAGTGGAGCTCACGTTAGCCACACCAGAGGGGTGTTTTGCGAAGCCAGTTTAGTGGGTTAGCGAGGTATGTTGAGTCTAAAGCCAGGCTTTCCTGTACTACGAAGGCGGCTCTCTTTTAACCCGGCTAGATCACCATGGTAACTTATGCTTAGCTCATAACCTGGTCCCGACCAGGTTATGTTCGGCTTAAAAGCGCCGCTGGTTCACTGTGTAACTCATTCGGAGATGGCGTCATCATTCACTGAGAACCCGGTGGACCTGGGAGCAAGAATAATTCGGGCAGCACTACGAGTTGATTTATTTATTTGATGTGGCCATGAATAAACTGATCAACTGATCAATGTTTCACCCGTTGTAGGGCAGTGTACGCCCACACACAAATCTTACAGGCTTGAGCTATTTTCACTGTCAAAAAGGTCTTTATTGTCATTGTACAGGGACAGTAGCTGCATTTGCTTGTTCATCCCGACACAGTAATACAAAAA
>CAEMYA010000795.1:115380-141400 GCA_903131615.1 Diplodus sargus | reverse complement strand
TTCTGCCAGCAGCCCTCCCTCGCTCTATTGGCGGCGACAGTGTTACTTTTTGCCGTGATGGTTTCTTTGAATTCTTCACAGCTTTGCATAATAAGAATCTGCTCATCTTGAGTAAAATATGTGGCCTGGGATCGATCCATTTTTGCACGAAAGTAGAATAATATGACGTCAAATGCCCCCTTTTATGTGAACGCGCGCAGAGCACAAAGCAGAGAGCCGGACTTAACAAATTAAGTTGATAACCACCGTCGCAGAACCGTTTAACTCTGTTTGGGGACTTGGGGCTTTGTTGAGCTGCATCATGAGCACAAAGCCTGGCTATGTTGAGCCCCCTTCGCAGAACAGGCCCCTGGCCTGCTATCATCATCAACAGTGTCAACAACGTTTTGTTGAGTTTTGGGCCACTAGTGTTTAAGCACGTGCAGTTGAGAGATGCTTCATTAGATTAGAGTTGCTTAAAACGGACGTGGACAAAGGAGGTTAAAGTGGTGTCTGTACTTCCACTTTGAAAACGTAAACTTTCCCTCTGGACTCACCATTTCTGCAGCTCACCTCTGCTAGTTTGTGTGTGCGAGGCTGTGTGGTTTGTGTGTAAACCGAACACAGCCTCTGATTGGCTTACGAACGCTCACTCTACCTTAGAGAGCCAATCATCACCTCTGCAGTTGTCCCGCCCCTCCTTCCTGCCTCACCGGAGAAAAATAAAGCAGCCCTGCTGCTCCGGTGACTGAGAGCTGAGTCGGATGACAACAGCTTCAATGAGAAACTTCAATTTGTAACGCGCCACATTTTATAGTCGGTAACAGTAACGGCGTTGTAACGATGGGAAAAGTAATTCATTAGATTACTCCGTTACTAAAAAAATAATGCCGTTAGTAACGCCGTTATACTTAAACGCCGTTACTCCCAACACTGTTTAAGACATGACTTCAGAGTAGAGATGCCACTTACGCTAACTTTTCACATTTTGGTGATTATGAATACATACATTACATAATGTATATATAAGCCAAGACGCACAGAAAATTATAACTATAACCAATCTGCATACATCATAGACTAGTAAAAATCTGAATGTTTTTTCGTAACCCATTCCAGTTGAAACTCATTGGTGAGAATTAGTTTTTCCAAGCTCAGCTTGAGCACGAGGTGATAACATTGTTTATAGATTAAACATGATCAATGCAACTCCCTGCAATTGGTGAACTAGGACAATTCCACCATTTCAGATTCGGTATAATGTTGAGTTGTGAATGTATAGAGTGTGTGTTGTGCAAAACAGAATCAAGACACTTTAAAAGGTCCCATATTATGCTAATTTTCACGTTAAAGTTTTTGCTTTGGGTGTCTGCTGGAAGATCTGTACATGCTTTAATTGTTTTTCTCATATTATTCATTGCTGCAATACCTCTATGTACCCCCTGTCTGTTTTAGTGCCTGTATCCTTTAAGGCCTCCCTCCTAAAAAGCCCAGTCTTCTTTGATTGGTCAATCTTCACATGCCTGAGCAGGCACCGCTCACCATATTTCCATATCAGCTGGTTTTGCATGACCATGCTCGAGGCGTGGCTTACTGTGCAACTGTGACTTCACAACCTGACAGAGGACCTGATGGCTCAGTTGAAGGCACGGTTTGTGTCTGCAGCCCTGCTTGTATTGAGCATGATACTTTCACAGTATTTATATAGTACATAGACCTGCTTTATAATCAAATATCAAATCAAATTTTGAGCTGTTTTAATTTGGGAACCCCCGGTGCTCTTCAATGACCTGAAACTAGAGCTTACATTTTGTTTTGCTAGCACTTAAAACATGTTCATGTTTATTATGTCTATTCAAGTGTCATTACTTTTCCTCTGACCTCCACTCATCTATTTATGGGTACCCTGGCTGGCAGCCGTTAAACTCTGCTACCCAGAAAGCTGGCTCACTGCTGGTTAGCTGGCAGGCTGGAGAACTGAAACCATAAGACAGTTGGGTGGTTGGCTATAGGATTAGCTGGCAGTGTGGGAGGCAGGCTAGCTCGCTGGGTGGCTGGACAGCTTGTGTGGTAGCCGGTCAGTTGGCAGCTCAGACTGACTGTGTGTCCACATGGCAGTTTTGGCTGAGATTGAGAGAACAGTGCAGAGCCTCAAACACTATTAACATAACAAACATAGCTGTGGAAATATGGAAAGAATGTCTCAAATTATTCTCAAAATTATGACAATTTACTGTGGTCTGGCTGTTGAGAAGAAGTACATAGCTCATACATTATTTCTCAACAGCATTTCTGAAATGATATGAGACACTCCTTAATTTGGCAAACTAATATACAAAACAACGTGCATTGCAATAACATTTAAAATGTTTGAATTGGTTTGCCTGTAGACTCATAGTCTCAAGTGTGTTTGACACAGCCTACCAACATGTTAATATACCAAGGTAGATAAAGTATACATGTAATTAATTACAATCATTATGGCCACATTCCTTTAAAATGATATGGCCCAAGGGGCACCACTGGTCCTAGGAAACGTGTCTGCTTGCATACTGCTTGCCGAGGGAACGCGTATGCAAGTATACGCGTTTCCTAGGACCAGTGGTGCTGGGAACCCTATTGTAATTGTAAAGATTTTTATTTTTATTTTTCTCCGGCTAAAAGTGGTGCTGCAGGCTAAACCGTGCAAGGGAGGGCGGTGCAATTTGGAGGGTTGGTCCAGACTCCTGCGAATATCTCAGACACAAAAAACTACATATATCCGCCAGCAGGGGGCGCTATAACCTAGGCCAACACGTTTTTGCCTATAACTCCCAAACCGTATGTCACACATTCAAAAACCTTGCATCCCCAGATTCCCTGAATGGAGCTGAATCACTGGAGCCGTGCCCACTCCCGGTTAGAAAGTTTTTTCGCAAAATCGCAAAAACTGGAAAACCTACTTTTTCGAACTCCTCCTTGGGATTTTGTCCGATCTGCTTGAAACTTGGCACGTACACTGTTCAGCTGGCCCTGATCTAAAGTTATCAAACGAATTTTGCTCGGTCAAAAAATGCGCAAATAATTAACGAACACATTTCTGTAGCTAGCTATAAAAATGTAAACGGTTTGATATCTCGGTCAAACTAAATGCTATTATCAACAAATTTGAGTTACTTGGTTACCATGAGACTGGAAAGGGATGAGCCGAATTTGGTGAACTTTGACCAGTAGGGGGCGCTAAAAATATGGGAAGTTTGTATCTCTTGAACGGCTACACAGATTTTTATGAAATTTGGTCGGTATGATGTAGGGCCAATCCTGAGGCCATATCTTGAAGGTGGTCATTACTGGTCAATGTGGGCATGGCTCAGTACAACAAATCCAAATCGGCACACATTCAGCCTTTTGCACTTCCAGTGCACTTCCCATTACAGCGAATACCACGGCTCAGACTTTGGCCTGTGTCTTCACTTTTGCCCCGAGCCCGTCATCCTTTAGGCCATCTTCCGTGGGCTCTGCGGTGTGTGGGGTCTGACTTGCGCGGGGGGGGGCTTGGCCCCCGTTCATAACTGCTTGCAGTTCTAGTTATTATTATAATTATTTTACTCAGGAGGGACAGCTCTGTTTTGCATAACATTCATTTTTATGACGGAGACAACACATTTGTCGATCTATCATTTATTTTGTCTTAGCCATTTTGGTTGGTTTAGGTTTTGACCAGGATTTACTTCTTCTAATGCAAAACACCTCTGTGGTAGAGTTTACACCACGATCTTTTGTCCATACAGTGGTGAGTTTTATGTTTTAATGAACAATGAAAAAAAAGGTTATTTTGTTACTATTTTATAGCCAATTTCATATAAGTGGTGAGAAACATAAACAAAAGGCAATGGAGCAATGGAATTACCTGCACCGTCAGAGCTGCACACACTGCTTCCATATTTCAAATGAGAAGCCTTCAGGGAATTGGAGGGACGTGTCCTTTGAGCCAGTGGAAGCATTAATGCTGAAAGCTTACAGGGATAAACTGTAAAGAAGCACAATTGAATGCTGTACAAAATACAATTGTCTATTGTTTCATTTTTGAAGTATAGTTTCTAACCCAGCCACATCACAAATCAATGGACAGAACAATTACAAGTAGCGATTATTAAAAACAATAACACACACACACACATCAGATGTTTGTTTCTTAGAGCTATAGGCTATATGTGTTTTTTAGATGCAATCAGTCTTTAGCAGTATTTCTGAACAGTGTAGCATGTGTGTAACTTAATGCGGTGAGATACATGTACATGAGCTCAATAACTGAATTCTTGGTTTTGTTGTCTTCTAACCACAGACCGCTTTACAGTGTACAGCGCCAAGAAGCTCCGACAAGCATGGAATAAGTATGTGAACTATTCAAATATTTTTTTTGTGTGCGAGTGTGTTTAATGTAAAGTGTTATGTCACTGATGGACACACTATACTGTGTATCGTATCCTTACTTTTCTTGAACTCCCACAGGTAGCGAAGAGACTGTCACTGCAGCTTACACACTGTTACACACTTTCTGACACTCACATGCTCTTCCTCTAGCCTCCACCCTTCCTGTAGCATGCGTGTGTGCTCCTGCTCTAGGACATGAAGCACATATGGCAGTTTCCCTGCCATATGTGCTTCATGGTGGGCATGGTGGCACTGCCGGAGCTCCCCCCAGATATGTGCCACTGTTTGCCCCAGGCATACATCTGGAGCAGAGAGTGCAGAGGGCAAAGGGGAGTTTGTCTCTTTTCCTCAGAGAATTTTAAAGCAGCACCAGACAAGTGATTTATGTAAAACTCCAGTTGTCTAATCAGTTTAGATGCTTCAACAAAGATCTAGTCCCGCTAACTAAAGCCCACATCACACGAAACTCCTAATACCTGGCTTCCTCTTGTGAGTTACAATAATTACATAGGTCATTGGTTTCCTTAATCCCAGTAAAAAAAATGGGAAGAATCGTCTGTGAAGAATCGTTCCCAAAATGACGGACTGGAATGTACCATCACTGTATGAATCAGCATCTCAGTCATTTTGTGTTGCACTTTTTCTGTCCCAGGTCAACAGTTGGAGCCCAGTGGAGATGATTAGAGTTTTCATAACGTTTTGGGCAACAGTACCTTTGGCTCAGTACGTTTGATTTGAAGACTATAATTATCCTGGGCAAATTAGCCTCAAACAATGAGGAAATGGATGTTATGGTTAAGTTTCTCAAAGTAACAGTTAGTAGTACAATTTACATACCCAACAAGCTAATACTTGAGCAATTATAACTCAGCCCAGTGTGATAGGTCAACTAAACATCATTGTCTTTCACATTAAACTGCATGAACACTAAATCTGAGACATATGAGTACACTGATTAATGTCTATATAAAATCAGTGCAACATCTGCCTTACCACATATTGACCAGGTAAGTTCTAAAATGCTGTTTATTTCATTGTGACCATTAATTTTAGAAATTGTGTTCCAGCTCATGATGTGGAAATGACTTTGTGCCTTGTGATTATTATGATTGCATAAGTTTCAGTTAAACCAGTTTATGCATGAGAGATTTTCAAGCCCTAACCTCTGTCATTTTCCCCATTTCTTAGTGGCACAAGCAGATTTATTATAACCTGACACATCCTTATTGAACGCAGTCAAGAGAAGAACAGAAACATGTTTTGCATCAGGAAAATGCCTTCACTGCCATTCTTTGATCTTCTTAAATGAAATATTCTCTCCAGTTCTGATAAAACTGATGCTATGGCTGATAAGTTGATCCCTTGAGATGCCATTATTGTTGCTTTTCCAAAAGGTTGCTTTTCTCATCAGTCGTCACACCTAAACCAGGAGAGAGCTGACTTGAGACAGGAGGAATGACAAAAGGGACCCCAACTAGTGATTTTACCAGCTGCCCAAGTGTTTTTGGAGCCAGGGTAAACCGACTACTAGCAGGGCATGAGAGGATGACATGGCATGAAAAGCAATTTGTTCACAGTGGTTACCAGCTAGCAACAGAGATAATGTTTCAGTTTGATGAGTGATGTGAGCCAATACATCACCGTTGAGAGCTATGACTACCAGAGGCGTATCATTGGAAAAATAATTCATCTGGGCCTGTTCAATAAACTGGGCGTCAAGCAGGTTAGAGTCAGAACCAGAGTCAACGAGGGCCTCAAGTCTCAAGGTTTTACCATTTAGCAGGATGCTAGCATCAATGCTGATGCGTTTACAGGGTAACATACGAACCACAGTGCTACTCACCAGAACCCCGACTGCGACTGGCGAAGACTGGAGTTTAAACGAAGAGGGCAGGTAGCGAGTTGATGTCCAGGTTGTCCACAGTAGATGCACAATCCCTCGTTGAAACGCCGACTGCGCTCCTCTGGTGTTAGCCGGTTGCACCCCAGCTGCATTGGCTCCTCGTGTCTTGTGGATGAAGCAGCAGTACCAGGGGAATAAGGGACCTGTACTCTCTCTCTCTCTCTGCGTCTCTCCCTTCGTTCAGTCCTTTCAGAAAAATGCTCTGAAGTGCCCTGTCATCCCACCCAACCTCAGCTGCTAAAGTACAGAACTCAACTGAGTAATTAGCTGTGCTTAAAGTGCCCTGGCGTAAGCTTAGCAGTTGTTCGCCAGAGTCATGACTGGAAATAGGATGATCAAAAACTGACACCATATCGGTTGAAAACTGTTTAAAGGAGTAGATTATGCCAAAAAGTTGTTCACCAGGCTCTATCCCTCCCCATGAGCAACCCCAGCACATAAGCAATCTTGGCTCTGTCAGTACTACAAGTCGACAGCTGGAACTCATAAACTAGGGAGCACTGGAAAAGAAACGACGTACAGACACCGAAGTTCCCGTCGTAACATTCAGGGGCTGGAACGAACGGCTCACTGGGGTGAAGGGCGCCCACTGGTACTGCTGGGGAGAGATTAGACACAGGGGGATTGTTAGTCAGGAGTTGATTATCTACTCAAGAGAGGCCGGAGGTCAGGTTGGCGAGAGAGCCCATTATCCCACGCAGCGTTTGGCTGTAATGTCTGAGCATAACTCCTTGGGAAGACACCGCGTCTCTCAGGTTCACCACCTGCGAAGCTAGTTCTGAGTTGGCTGGGTCCATGCTTTAGGCCCGATCGTTCTGTTATGATTAGTAATAGATCTGAACCCAAAAGCACGACTCAAAACCACAGGTAACAGTGAATAACAAGTTCACTAATAACAAGTGCTGCGAGGTCCATCTTCGCGAGCGTACTCACTTAGCGAGGAAACACAGGAGAGTAGTCTGCTGGCAGGCAGGTCCACAGGCAGGCAGGGAAGTAGCAAACACAAAGCTACAAGGTTAGCATGGCAATCTGAGGCGAAGTGGGAGAAACACAGAGGTATTAACCACACAAGCTAATCCACAGGAACACAAGGTCAAAATACACAGAGGAGCCAGGATACAAACAACCACGTCCATTGAACAAACGATCTGGCGATGAGCAGGAGGGAATCCAGAGGCTTTATAGGAGGTTGATTGCTGGAGTGGATTCACCTGGCTGCTGCCTGTGGAAAGAGACCACGCCCACATGCACACACACTGAACAGAAAGGGGGAGTCAACACACACACACACAAGGGAGCAGGCAGGGCTGCCATGATGAGATCATGACACCCGGAGCGACAAACACTCATGTCAGCAACTCCCCCATAAGCCACAATGTTAATTTTCAGCCTAAATTTCTGGAGAGCAGATGGTACCTGTTTTGTCTCTCGCTCTGGTGCCCTTATTTTTCACTCTACAGAAATAAAAACAAGGAGGCATTTTCCTATTCATTCTTACGGAGCCATTTTCAACTTTGGCTCTGCTACTGCTCCAGCACATGTGCAGCCAGAGAAACTGTTCACCTTTTTAAGCCCTTTTAGCCTTTTCAGCTTTTTCAAATATTCATCTTTCTGCTTTTTCAGCTTTTTCATCTTTTCAGCCTCTTCAGCTGTTCAGCCTTTTCAGCTTTTTCATACATTCAGCTTTATGATCAGCTAGAGAAATTGTTGAGATATATAAATGATCACCTTTTTTATGCTCTTTCAGCCTATAGCTTTTCAGCTTTTTCAACTTTTTCAAATATTCATCTTTCTGCCTTTATAGCTTTTCGCTTCATGTTCAGCTAGAGAAACTGCTCAGCTATCAAAGTATTTACCTTTTTAAGCTCTTTCAGCCTATAAACTTTCAGCTTGTCTGCCTTTTCAGCTTTTGAAAAATGCAGCATGCTTTTTCTGCAAATTCTTGACCATTCTTATAGTTGTATGCATTTTCCAGTACATTCAGCAGATTTCCAAAATCACTTCAGCCTTTAGCATTCACACTGTATTTTCGTAGGAAATGCAATTTTCCCAGATTACATTAGATAGCCTCGAAAGCACAGTGTGTGTGAGCATGCATGTGTGTGATTGTGTGTGTGTGTGTGTGTGTGTGTGTGTGCGTGTGTGTCTGTGTGTGTTTGTGGATTTACTGAACAAAATTGTGGCTGACCAAAAGAAAGAAGAACATGGCTGATGAGGGATGGAGACCACATGTCTAGAAGACAAGACAATGATGAAGCTCAAACCATGTGCTCATTGATATATGTGAAGGTGTGATATGGTCTAGTGAGCTAGACTACTTCTGTGGGACAGGGGTGTAACGGTTTGACGATGTTGAGTCTGACAGCTAAACAGATCCTTCACCCATCAAATAAAAGAGAAAGGCAGGCCCGGACTGGCCATAGGGAGAACCGGGAGTATTCCCGAAGGGCTGGCCTATGATTGGCCTGCTGACCTGCGTCTCTCTCTCTCTCTCTTTTTTTTTTGTCTTAACAGGCTGCTGGTCAGCCGGCGTCGCGGCTATCTGACTTTTTTTTCTAAGTCAGAGAGGCAGGCCAGGCCAATCAGAGGCCACTCAGGCCAGTAGCATGTGAGGAGGACAAGACGATTGGTTTGTTTCCATTAACGCTCGCCCCAACAGTCCGTATCAACCACACAGACAGCGTGTGGAGGAAGGGGTGTGTGACGTGTGTCTGGTACCTGCTGCGGTGTGTGTGTGTGTGTGTGTAGGGAGCGGACCGGGAGAGGACACAAGGCTTTGACGATGAGATGATGGACCCCAACCTGGGTAAAAAAAAAAGATGAAAAGTGAGAGAGAGAAAAAGAGGAAAGGCGCTGGAGGATGACGCGGCCAAATGCCTCAAATTGACCAATTCATTTTTTTTATTTACTGTTTTTGAAATTATTTATTTGTGCAACAAATGGGATATAATCATTATTATCCATTATTATGTATATGAATACAAGGGCAAATCAAGTGAGACATAGGCTACACTATCTTACTGTATGAACTATAGTGTATGGAAAAACACTGTAAGCATATGTTTGCTATTCAAAGGTGGTGATGGTGATGACAGTCCTGCTGGTGCTTCAGGAGAAGCCAGTGCAGAGCAGTTGGCAGAAGGTACAGAATCATTTCTACAGTAGAGCACCAACATGCAACAAGTTGCAGACATATGAACACCACCAGGCACTGCCATTTGACATAATCGCTCTTGTAATAATAGCTGTCTTGGCACTACAGCATTATTCTATTAAGCGCTAGTGTTGTTGAATTTTGCTGTCTGTTGCTGACTTGCTGTTATGTATCCCAGCCCAAACATGAAAGCTATGTATTCCAACCTTAGATTTAGGTTCATTAGTATTCCCCGGTATGATAATTAGAGCCTATATTAAGCCTATATTAGCGGTGGAATTATTGACAAGGTGGCAGAATCCAGTGCTTTGATGCGCCGCATGCTGACCTTCTAAGGCAGCATTTACAAACTGTGGGGTCCAGACCTATAAGTGGGTCACAGCAGGGGGCTAGGTCATATATTTACAGCACTTCATTTTGACTATTATTATTTGCATGTTGAAAGAAGTTGTGTGTAAAGATGTTTCAATCTCACTAAAGTATGTGTGATCTTCACCTGTCTTGTCTACAGTATTATTTCATTTGATCATCAGTATGTTTGAAGACTGAAAACAGGAATATACTGTATTGACCATTTGCCATAGTGTTAATAATATACCATGGTAATAGTCTATTTCATATTTTGCTTCAAAATATTTGGTGGGTCAATAACTCCACAGATGGGTCATGGCCTGAAAATGTCCATGTGCCATTAGGGTGTTAGAGTGTTGTAGTGACTATCATGCCTATATTGGAGTGCATATTTGTTTTGAATCATCCAAAAACATACTATTGTGTGTGTGTGTGTGTGTGTGTGTGTGTGTGTGTGTGTGTGTGCGTGCGTGTGTACCTGTGTGCATGTGTGCATGCGTGCCCATGCATGTAGGTGTAGGTGTGAACGTGCGTGTGTGGGCAAGGCCAGGGTGGCCTGGTTACATGACTGACTCCTGGCCTAAAAAAGTCTCCCAGTCTGGCCCTGGAGAAAGGTCACACACTTCAACACACAGAGCAATGTTACAACACCAAACAGTAACGTGATAGCAGGAAGTGTCTTTGGTATCTTATATGAGGAAGAAGTATTGAATTTATATGTACCAACTCTTCGTCACACTTCCACCGGAAAAACAGCATCCGTCCCTGACAATAGACATGCAGTGAGTCCCCGTGACCCATAAGTGGTATTTGAGTGACTGGCCTGGGAGTGACTTTTATCCCAGGCCAGGGAAATTTAGTGGATCCACAGTAACATTTGTGTTTTCTGATAAAATGTATATGCTCCTGTTCTAAGTCTATACGCTTACACTGGCACAACTTCAGCTGCCCCAAGAAAGTTGATGAGCCAGTCAGTTGGAGACTGATGTTGCCACATGGAGTACATTACAGAAACTGGATAAAACAGAAGCTTACAAAAATGCACATGGATAACATCTCAATGAGGAATTTTAGACAAAGGTAACTGTATGAGAGGGCTGTGAATTGGCACTGATTGAGCGGGGTGAGCAACGGAGGTGAGAGGTGGACACGCAGCGCGCATGTGAGACAGCTGTGAGAGCAGAGTGAAGAGGCAGACACGCAACGCGCATCGGGAGCGAGCGCATGTGAGACAGCAGGGAGCGCTGAGTGGAGAGATAGAGAGCAAGTGCTGCCAGAGACTCACTTATTCCCCATGATTGTGTGCCTGTGTCCGTGAGACCTGTAAGTGATATTATTTACGTTGGCACCTAGCTTGTTCTTGCTAGCTAAAATACAAGTGGTTGTTAATTGATTAGCTGGTGATAGTTGTCCACATGTATTTTTATTTAAGTTAGTGAGTGCATTGTTTATGTTAATTGGTTATATTGCATATATTACGGAGATGTGTGTGTGTGTGTGTGTGTGTGTGCGCGCATTTATATATATATGCATATGCCATGTGGGCTACATAATGTTTTTATTTCTTTCTTAACAGAACCACACACACACACCCAAAGTTATGCCCATGTTCTGTACTGTTGCTCAACAACATTAAAGCAGTCAAACTAAAGGAGAGTTGTCAGGATCCGTGTTTAATAGACACACCTGGGCGAAGCTAGAAATCAGGATTAGCTCAGAGAGTTTACACAGTCCTTTAATAGAGCCCTCACTAACCGAGCCAGATATCTGGCCATTACCACAGGATAAGGATGGAACATTATAGCAGTGGGGCCCGCCCAAAGAGAGATAGGCGTCCACCACGTCAACTAGATGATTACGAATTAGACTATCAGAGAGGTAAACCACGAAGTACACATTACTCGAGCACAGTACAGTACGACCATGGGCGAGAAGAGGATGAGTATCAACAGCTGGAGGGAGTAGCCAAGATGACCTCTCTCACTCATTATAATCACTCACCTCATCCACTCCGAGGTAAGAGAGATCAAGAAGTGCGGTATACACCCTACCTCTTCCATCAGGAGTTGTAGATGATAAGGGAGGAGAACACGCGGCTTCATGAATCTCAGGCAGCCATGCATAGGGATTTTGAGCAGCTTTGCTCACTCAGAGGAGATGTGAGGACGCTGGTGGACACTGTACGCAGCCTCCAGGAATCAAAGGCAGCTACAGTTAGTCACGCCCCCATGTAGTCCCTTAATCAACAGCCAGGTTCAGATGAGTGGCCTAACTACCTACCTTCACCTGCTCATGCTCCGCCCCCAGCAGAAGAACAATATGATGAAGAAGAGGAATGGCCAGAACCCCCACCACCATGGCCAGAGCCAGAAGAGCAGCCACAACGGAATAATGTGGCAGACCGCCTGGACAAGGTGATGCACGAGCTCCAGGAAATCAGGTTCACTACCTCCTCCGTTGCTGCTACCCAGAGCTGACCCGCAGCGATGAGTGCTCTCACCTGATGTCCATCGTGGTGACACTGCCAATTTTGAGAGGTTTGCCTTACAGGTTCAATCGTTGGTGGGAATGCTGTAAACCCTGTATCCATCAGGCGAGAGTGAACTGAGATGTGGATCGCACGTAGCACGCCTACTCAGTAAGCTACCGCTAAGAATGAGGTCAGACTTTTGACGCTGTATGTTCCGCAATCCAGGAACCACGTACACGCTCCAGGATTTAGCAGATTGGCTCCAGTATGAGACATGGTATCAAGACTTTGGTGGCACTACACCTAACAAAGGGCAGAAAGAATGGAGCGACGGAGGTCAGAGGGATGTTATGGAAACCGTATGACGTGTGACCCGGCAAGGATAGTGGAGCAAGAACTATGACCGCAGCAGTGTCTCTTGACTTCCACGGTTCCTACTCACACAGAAATCCTCCGAAACGTCTAGAAGTTGTGGCAGCTTGATACACTGCCATACAGAAAGGAGAAAGAAGTGACCCGGTCAAGACAGGACCAAGAAGCGGTCACTCTACTTGAAAAGAAGACTACACGGGTGGATGTGAAAGGAGTACTTCGTTATTCCACACCACTCATCCATGAGAAGGACATGCCACACTTTCATGCCCCTATGGAGGCAGTAATGCCAAGCCTTCGAAGTACAGAGAGGCGGTTGGCCAAGGATCCTGAGAGAGCCACGGCGTACAAAGCTGAGATAAAGAAGTTGATCGATGCATGCTCTGTCCTCAAACTACAGCTTAGTGAACTCACACAAGATGGAGAATCGTGGTACATCCCGCACCACATGGTGAGCCGCAATGGAAAAAAACACATTGTGCTTAACTGCACATACCAGTTTAAGGGCCTGAACCTCAACGAAGCCCTCCTGCCCAGACCAACACTAAGTGCATCACTCCCGGGGATGCTGCTTCGTTTCAGAGAGCATCCTGTGGCCATCAGCGGAGACATCAAGGGGATGTTTCACCATGTCCGCCTCTTACCTGAAGACAAGCCTCTACTGCGGTTTTTGTGTCGAGATTAGAGGAGAGAAGATCCTCCGGATGTCTTTGAGAGGCAGGTATTACCATTTGGCACCACTTGTAGCCCGTGCAGTGCTACATATGCCTTGCAAATGCCTTGCATGTTTGGGACCACAGTGAGCCAGGAGACAGTGTCCGGTTCTCAGTGGAGCGATGTTTTTATGTTGACAACTGCCTCCAGAGCTGCCAACACCGGTGGAGGCCAGGGAGCTCGTTTACAAGCTGAGGGCCCTCCTAGCCTCAGGTGGATTCGAGCTGCGTCAATGGGCCAGTAACGACTGCAGTGTCATTGGTCACCTGCCAAAGGAGGCCCGATCAGATAGCCTGGAGCTCTGGCTCACCCAAGAGAGAGCAGATGTCCCTGAATCAGTCCCAGTCCCTGGGCTCAGTTGGCACTTCCAGTCAGATACCCTTGGGTACAAACAGCGGCCAGTGGAGTGTGGAGTGCCAACCATGCAGAATGTGTACAAGGTGCTGGCAAGCCAGTATGACCCTCTTGGATACATCTTGCCTTATACAACGAGAGCCAAGGTTCTGGTCCAGCGCCTCTGGGACAAAAACAGAGAATGGGACGACCCCCTCCTCCCACAAGAGCTTCTAGATGCCTGGATAGGGTAGGGGAACTACAGGTCCTACCATCCATCAGCTTGCCAAGGTGCTACACCCCCGAAGAAGTGGACAGTGCCAGCAGCATTCGTGAAGTTCACATATTCTGTGATGCCTCTGAGAAGGCATACAGGGCTGTAGCATATTTGCGAACAGAGGACAATCAGGGCAAGACCTGCTTGTCATTCCTCCTGGCAAGATCTAGAGTAGCACCCAAACGTCTCCTGTCTATGCCAAGGCTGGAGCTGTGTGCAGTGGTGGTGGGAGCACATATCGCCACTGTGATTCAACAGGAGTTCACCTTGAAGATCAGAGGGATCACTCTGTGGACCGATCCCACAACAGTGTTGATGTGGTTACAGTCTGATTCCTGCCGTTTTAAAGTCTTCGTGGGGACAAGGGTGGCTGAGATCCAGGAGCTTTCATGGGAATTAATAAAATGGAGAGGCTGTTTTGAATGAAATAGTTTTGACTCAATATGTCCTCTGATCAATATCATCTGATGTACATATACAGGTACTTGTGTTTTCATCTTCATTTATATCGCAATATCGTGATATTGTGATATGTATCGTATCGTGACCAAAGTATCGTGATACGTATCGTATCGTGAGGTTCTTGCCAATACCCACCCCTAATCTGGACCCTGTGACCCCAAATCTTTTATTGATGGGGCGGTAAGATGGGTCTCTTCCTCAGGTAGTATATCTGGCTACTGAGCTCCTTAGCAGACGTAGGTGGAGACACTCTCAGATCTTGACAGATCATTTCTGGTTAAGTTTCATCAGATACTGTCTCCCTGGTATGCAAGCTCGCCAGAAGTGGCACGCCATCCAAGTCAACCTCAAGGAGGACAAGGTTGTCATGCTGGTTGACCCCCAGCTACCAAGGGCACTCTGGCCTATTGGACGGGTGATTAAGGTGCATACTAGTGCAGACGTTCATGTGAGGTCTGCTGATGTGAAAATAAAGGATAAGATCTACACCAGGCCTGTCGCCCACCTGGTCATCCTCCCAGCCATACCCGATGAAGAAGATCAATTTGCACCCCCCCAGGATGGGTAGCCCTTCGTAGGTACAAACAGCTACCGCTATTTGGCTGTACGAAAGGGCTGTGAATTGGCACTGATTGAGCGGGGTGAGCAACGGAGGTGAGAGGTGGACACGCAGCGCGCAAGTGAGACAGCTGTGAGAGCAGAGTGGAGAGATACAGAGCGAGTGCTGCCAGAGACTCACTTATTCCCCATGATTGTGTGCCTGCGTCCTTGAGACCTGTAAGTGATATTATTTACGTTGGCACCTAGCTTGTTCTCGCTAGCTAAAATGCATGTGGTTGTTAATTGATTAGCTGGTGATAGTTGTCCACGTGTATTTGTATTTAAGTTAATGAGTGCATTGTTTATGTTAATTGGTTATATTGCATATATTATGAAGAGATGTGTGTATATTACATAGATTTAAGTATGTGAATGTGTGTGTGTGTGCATTTATATATGCATATGCCATGTGGGCTACATAATGTTTTTATTTCTGTCTTGACAGAACCACACACACACACACACAAAGTTATGCCCATTTTCTGTGCTGTTGCTCAACAACATTAAAGCAGTCAAACTAAAGGAGAGTTGTCAGGATCCGTGTTTTAATAGACACACCTGGGCGAAGCTGGAAATCAGGATCAGCTCAGAGAGTTTACACAGTCCTTTAATAGAGTCCTCACTAACAGTAACTATAAATATACATTTTATATTAGCTGCTGCACCAGTAGTTGCAGAATTGAACTACTCTTAAAACTGGTTATTACAAAGTGGATTTTTCTGCATCAGACAGCAACAGTTGATGCAAAATAAAAGGCAGATTAAAATGAATTGAGGTGAATTGTCCCTCAGCTCCCTCTCTGTCAGTCTCAAGGAAATAAAAATGTGAAGAAAGACAGTGAGGTGGAATGTTGATGACCGTAACTTCTTCTCTGCTGCCTTTTATCCCAGGCCAGGGAACGCTGAATATGATATGAACTTACACAGTCACTTTGTCTCAGCCCTGAGAGTCGGCTCACCCCCTGCTGCTCTTATTTCTGCTCTCAGTCAACCGTGTACAGTAAATCATTCTCATTTTCATTTAATTTTGAGGGTGTTGCTCTCTTTTGCAGAAACATGCTAATTATACTCATTTGCACATGGAAACTGTTCAGGCAACAGTTAGCATGCACAGCTACAGTTTGATCCATGGTAGTCTGGGGACTGAACTCCAGATATAACCCTAAAGACAATAGATATTGGGAAAACTGGTTAATTTATTGTTCGTTTTGTCATTGATCATATTTGCATCAAAACTTGATACATGTGAAAATATTCAAATGTTAACTATGAATTAAACACGTTGGTATCTGGATCTGCCGACCAGAACTGTATACAGAACCTGATATCTACAACAGCTGCATGATATGGCCTGTTCTCTGTACCAAGCAAAGTTGTTCTTATGACACCCTCATTATCAAATTAGTCAGAAACAATAAAAGCTCTTCATAGGATGTCTTCAGACTATAAACACAAGGGCTTTCTCCTGAAATGGCTCCTGGTTGCTGCTTAGCTTAAATGAAGAGATTGTTGGTCCAGTTTCTGCTGTAGTGAGTAGAGGATACAGGTAGGTGGTTTCCTCTGCGCCACCTCCACCAGGTCCTGGTATAGTTTTCTGATAGAATACCGTGAAAGAGCATGCACCACACACCACTGAAGACCACCACTTACCTGTCATCCCCTGAAGCTGTGTGATAGTTTTAGGAGATACTATCGATCAGGCTGCAGATGTGTGATTATTCACTTAGTCTAGCTAACAGCAATAGCAGCAAGGAATGTGCACCATTACTGCACATCAACACTTTGCAAAGGCCAATGTGCTCATATCCAGGTATTTTAACATCTACACATAATGGCCCTCATTTATCAATCTTGCGTGAAAACGGGTGCAGATCTGAGCGCAAAATTTTGGTCTTACGACAGGACACCCGGATTTATGAAACGTTCGTATCTGGCCAATTCCAGCGTACAAATGATCGGGTCTTGATAAATGCGGCGGCTGAATTTGATCGTCATTAACATGTTGCGCCCTTAAATATTCCTGGTTCGGAGGCCTCGCCCACTGAGGTCAAACATAGAGAGAAGAAACACTGGCAAGAAGAGAAACTTTTCCAAGATGGAGAGCAGCATCCCGGCAGCGCCGGCACATCAAAGGCTCCATTCACTAATGCAATGATGTGCAAAACTGAACAGGCCAAAATAATATGACACACTTTCTCTGGGGTATACAGCAGCGTTTCCCCTGCTGGTCCGAGACGGAGCCACCTGCCCTTCAGCACCCCGAAGCAGCTCCACTGTGACCCGTTGAATCTGCGTTCCTGCTCTGTAGCAGGTTTGCCAGCTGGGTTATTAGGTATTCCGTTAATTGGTTGTCATGTTAGGCTCAGACCTGACGTGAGATCTGATCGTAGCTTCCGCTGACGTCCAACTTGATAAATGCATAAGTTTGCGTGGAAATGGTCATACGCACGGTTTTCTGCCGTACGTTCGTTTGATAAATGAGGGCCACTGCATCTACCTGTTTGTCTCTGTGCCTGCAGAAAAAAACTGCAAAGCCAAGTCAAGCTAAATTCCCTTACAGACACAGCCACTGTTACTGGGAATATGGATTCATTGGATGTATTGGAGGATTTATTTGCTCCAACAGTGGTAAAGGCTTAGGGGGTACTTCAGTGATTTAGTGTTTCAATTTCATATAGTTGAGGGACTCACACAGGATTAATACAACTTTGTTGGAGGTTTTGCTATGAAATTCACTGGTTGCATTCATGCTCTGCAGAAGCTGGCTCCTTCCACTGTGGACACCCAATGCTTGTCTAAACTCAAATTAGCTTTTGGTGGTGGTGCACAAGTTGGAGCACAGCTCACTGCAGTGCATGTTTGGCCTTGTAGTGTAACATGTTGTGGGGATATGAAATATCATCACAAATGAATTGAGCTTGGAGGCTTATTATTGATCTGCATACCAGTTTGACCAAGGAATTTTAGTGCACCTTGTGCTTACTGGGAGTTTATGGCGCTTTAAGCAATGACAAGAAACTCAACTCAACTGTGACATTATGTGAACAGAGAGTCTGGCTTTAAACAAAACTTTCCTGGTTAGTTTCGGAGAGATAAGTAGTAATTAAGTCATCTGTTATATTGCATTTAAAACACAATTTGGAAGATACCTTGTATAACTAAGCTGATTATCCTTAATTTTATTTGTATTCAGCTAAAATCCATCCTTGCTACAGAGCCTCTCTCATGTGGCTACATCATACATTTGGATAAGGAATTTCTTTATAAGAATTTATATATTTAATATTAGACTTTCTTTATTTGTCATTCAAATTACGCCTAACAGTGCAGATCGTAAAACCATTTTGTTGCAGTTTGCTCAGCATAGTACAGGATAAAAACAGCAGCAAGTATTTACATACAAATAAATAAATTTAATGTGTAAACATAGAATACTAAATATAAAATATATTGGACAATCCAGTGAAGCAGTCCTGAGTGTGTGTGGGTGGGTGTGTTAGGGAGGATGGAGGGATTTTATAAGAGTCTTATGGCTTGTGGAAAGAGTCCAGCAGTGAGAACAGTCCATGGTGGGGGTGGGAGGTGTCTCTCCTGTTGTTGGTCAGGCAACGTTTTTTTGCAATGTCCTGGATGGGAGGAAGTGAAATCCCGATGATTTTCTCCGCTGTCCTCATCTCCCTCTGCAGGGACTTCCAGTCAGAGGCACTGACAGACAGACAGGGATATAGCTGGTCAGTATGTTCTCAATAGTGCCTCTGTAAAACATGGTGAGAATTGGAGGGTGGGGGTGTGCTCTCTTCATCTACCGCAGAAAGTGCATGCATTGCTGAGCTCTACAAACAAGCTTTACAAGAGCTCCGGTGTGATGGGACCAGGTCAGAGTGTCTGTTGTCTGCACCCCCAGGAACTTGGTGCTGCTGACTCTCTCCATTGCTGTGTTGTTGATGAGGAGTGGTGTGTGACTGGGCTGGCTCCTCCTGAAGTCCACAATGATCTGGGCATTGTGCAATAATGTTTTGTATTACAAAAACGGTGTCTTTCCTCCGAAATCACCGCAAGAAAGAGCGCCATTGTGCACCTAGTCTGTGTAATTATCATGTACACCATATACGAAGTGTACAAAGATGTAGCTTCGTCTCGCTCTTCGTACGCCACCGTTCTTGAATGCCGAGGCAGCTGGTGACGTAAAGAGGTCAGCCGGAGGTGTCTCTTTACCACTAGTTGAAATGGGCACAGCGCCGCCCAGCGTACCGGGGTATGACATAATAATCCGATTTTCTCACCGGCATGTATACTCGGATAATTGCAGTTGTCTGACTGAGTAGCATAGTTGAACTATGACTGTAATCCAACTAACTTTGCAGCAGAGTTACACAGACTGTATTAGCTGTATGAGAAAGAGGCGAGAGGAGGCCCTGATGGACTTCATGGACTTTATCTTTGCCTCTTTACTAAGTGGCGTTGATGAGTTGAACGGAGATTTATCCTCCTTCTGTCTCTCTGCTGATAAGTCGAGTTGAGATCCCTATTGAGAGCCATGGGAGTGGCTGTCAGAGTGCTTGACTAGGGAGCCAACCATGAGAAGCCTGCAGAACATGAGTGGCACTCTGAGTAGTGCGAGTGGCAGGCTAATGAGCTGCACCCAATAAACTCATGTTTATTAATGCAGTGGATGCCTAATTACTCACTGAATGTTTTGCTCTTCATTTATTTTCATTCTCTTCTCCCCCTCAGCACTGCTAGGTAGGGCCAGTTCAGGAGTTCAGCGACTCCCAGTATAAGCACACACACACACACACTTAAGTCTGCATTCATTTTAGATCCTGCTTTAATGAACACTTTTCGTTTCTCATGGTGACCCAGTCACTATGTATGAGGCAAGCTCAAAAGAGAAAGGTGTAAGAATGTGTGTGTGTGTGTGTGTGTGTGTGTGTGTGTGTGTGTGTGCTCTTTTGCCTACAGTATGTGTGTGTCTAAGAAGAGATTTTCCTCTTGAGTCAGCACACCTTCAGCATAATTAAAATGCTTATTTTTTGCTGTCAGCAGCTCTGTGAATTGGAGACAAAGTGAGTTGCTTTCTCAGAGGGCTGAATAAATGGTGGGTGTGATGGTAACTGTAGTTTATTTGGCTGAAACAGAAGTGGTTGGTTTCTTTGGTCTGAGTAGGTTGATTGCCTGTTTTCTAATGTATCTCTATATATATACTGTATATGTATGTTTCTGTGGTCACGCTCTCTGATTACGTGTGTTTATGTGTGTCAGGCTGGGCTATGTGGACCATGCTGAGGAGTTGGCATCCAGGTTCCTCCAGTGCTTCCCAAAGAACCGGCTGTCAGCCCAGGCAGCGCTGAACCACGAATACTTCAGTAACCTTCCCCCACGGCTCTGGGAGCTGCAGGACAGTACGTTACACAACACACCCATTAATGTAACTCTGACATCACTTGTCTGTGCAGTCAGCTCACACTTAACACTGCTGCTTAATGTGTTCTCAGGTCATAATATGCAATATAGCAGCTGAGTTTTGACAGGACTTAATTGCTCATTGCTCATAATGATTCATAACAACATCATAGTTCAAGGTTAATTTAATTCTCCAGTAGATGCTTGGGTGGCTGTGGCTCAGGGGTAGAGCCAGCTCCTTGTTATCAGAAGGTTGCTGGTTAGGTTCCCTTGGTCTGCATGTTAAAGTGTCCTGGGGCAAGGTGCTGAACCCCAAAATGTTCCTGATGCGCTGGTCAGCACCTTGCATGGCAGTCACCACCATCAGTGTATGAGTGTATTTATGAATTGCTGTTAATCGCTTTGAACAAAAGGGTCTGATAAATGCCCAAATGTGAATGTAAATGTTGTACAAGATAATTAATATCTTCATGGTACACAAGTAAAACAAAAAAATATGGTGGACAATGACAATGAGTTCAGAAGACTCACATTACTTGCTGATTACTTGAATCACAATAGCAGCAACAGATGAAATGATAATGAATGTGGTCGTTCCAACCAGCAACACAGATAGATGGGAACTGGCGCCTTATATACTGTGCCACTGTTAACTATCACTGGACTCTTCCACTGAGGTAATATTAGAATATGATGAAATGGCTATCTTACCAAATGATAATTTCCCATTTTACCTTTAGCCCATAATATTTAAAACACTTCTGTTACTGCCATTCTCCCGCCAATAAACATATAAAATATATTTACAATAAATTGAAATAACCAATGAACATTTATCCCCCCCCACATCCTATCCTTCCACTTGGTCTCTCCCGGAACGTTTATCAAGGTGCCTGTGCCCCCGGGCCACTGTGCCACTTACCCTGGAGCAGACACAGGACCGAACAGGTAAGTGTTAACACAAACAACTTCAACTTCTACCACCCGATATTGCACCACACATATTTACCAGTACCACTCTGCACACACTTTACACTATGTTATCACTTCAATTACACAGTCTTTCCTCGGAGCTCAACTTTGCTCTCCTCTCTTGCAGGCGAACCGAGTGCCCCACCTGCCCGAAGACATGCAATCACAAGGTCTAATAAATAACTTAAATATTCAATAAATAGAGTAATTTAAATATCTGTATAAACTGTGCAAATACGCAATGTGCAAACTGTACTGTGCAAACCTTGACAAATAAAGTGCTATCGTGACTCAAGTGCAAAGTGCCGTTATTACTGTACCTATTTAAGTTGTTGTGCAAAGGAACATAACTGTCACAGCGCGGTGAGGGTTGTCTCGTTCTGGGTTTTTGTGTTGTGTCTTCCTGTTTTATTTTGAAAAGTAACTTTCCCCTCGTTTCAGGTCACTTACTCTCCCTCATGTGTCACCGGTCTTATCGTCTCCCCTGATTCCTGATTGTGTCCACCTGTTCCCCATCACCCTCATGTGTCTTATAGTCTGCGTCTCCCTTTGTCCTGTGCCAGAGTGTTTCGTACCAGTCGTGCACCCCAGCCTGTCTTTACAGCCTTGCTTCAAGCCACGCTTACCAAGTTTGTATTTCTGTATCTTCGTCCTCTCAGAAGAGTGATTTTTTGTTTGTACATTTTTTGCTCGATATTGAAGCCAATTTAAGTTTATAGCCGTTTTGTTTGCCTCCATTGGAGTGCCCTTTTGTTTATTAATTTTTACAGCTCAGCCGAGAAGCGTAGTTTAAGTTTGTAGCCGCAGTGATATTCTATTACAATTTTTTCATAGCAAACTGGGTCAGAGTAATTTAGTTCTTAGCCTTTTTCTTTAACTCCCTTGGAGTGATTTTTTGTTACTTAGTATTTTGCTTTGAGGTCTTTTGCCTTGTTTATTTCCTTGTGTGTTTTGTCTCTCGTTGTTTTCTCGCTTTTCCCAGATTAGGCATTGAGTTTCATAGCCGGTTCATTTGTCACTCTGTTTAAGAGCATAAGAGAGAAATACTTTCAAAATAATGCATCACTTTTGCAGCGTTATTTTCACCAAATTAACAGTAGAAGTACAACTCATCATTATGAAATGGAGGAGGGTTGCATAGTTTGTAGCGACTAATCAAGGCACAGAAGTTCAAGTCTATTGCAGTTCATCTTATGAGTGGTGGGTGCTATTAAATCCTCCTAAATCCTGTGCAATGGATCTTAAAAGACCTCACTAGTAATCACGCCATTGGTTACACCCAGTAAGAGCAAAAATATCTCTACATGTGCAGATATATGTGCAGATATATACAGTCAGAAACTTGGCTTTTGTCTTGTTACTCTTTTTTATGTCTTTCTCCTTTTCGTTGCCCTCCTCTCTCTCCTTTGTCTTTTCTTTATCTGCCTTTCTTTTCGATCTTCCTCAGCGCCACTGGATCATACAGTATCATCCTGCTCTCTGTCTCCGCCTCTGTCTCTGTCTCTGTCTCGGTGTGATGAGGCACAAGCAGCGACCTGGGGTTGTTTTTGTTCGTGCAGAAAAAGCCTGTCTTATCATGTGGATGCTGTGGGACTGTATGCCCAGCTGGACCTCTACTGGCCACAGCTACATGTTCAGTTTGATTTTCTCTCTTCCTGATTGCTTGTTTGCCCAGAGCAACAGCGCACTGAGGCCCATAGCACCTCAGAGACACACAGCATATTAGCTATCAACACATCCTCAATTTAAAGCAGGTTTTTATATATACTGTGTGAAGGGTTTCAACATTTACACCATATTTCAATTAATCCTACAGAATTGGGCTATTGCATGACAGTATGTCAGAGATGATTGAATATCCATATTATTTGTCAGGCTACATATACATACATCAACAATCCGTTAAGCTGGTATTCATTAGTAATGTGAGAAGCCTGCTCAGCAGACCTGACTGTGCAGCCTCTGACATGGTGGTAATATTAATGGGAGAATTCCATTTTTTAATTCCCCCCGATTAGGATATTTCAGCATTATTAATCCTGTTATCAGCATCCAGCAGGTTGCCGTGTCTGAAAAGAATCATAAAGCAGCGGCCACTAAGAGAAGGAGAAAGGAGTGAGATGGCTCATTTAGATTTTTGTCATGCTTGCGCTCTCTTTCTCTCTACTCCCCATTTATCTCCCTCTCTCTCCGATTCTCCATTTTCTGCACGTCCATGTGACACACAGGCAAAGCAGCAGAGCCACTGAGGGAAGAATGGGACTGAATTAAAACTGTTTCATGAAATGAGGACAGCGTGTATATGGAAGACAAGTGGGGATTTGCTGCTTACACTGTTATGGGGGAAGGATGTGTCAAAATTATGCAAATTAGAAATGAATGTGAGATAAAGCACTGGTTAATTACTCTAGTTGTGAGTATTTGGCTACAGCTGCAGCATTATAGACATGTTGTTCCACCAGGAAAGACTGGAGCCAATGGGAGCAGCCCAGTTAAAGCATTTTGTACTGTTTAAACAACACTAACAATACTTAGCGTGTGGGTGTCTGGCAGTGTGAGAAGTGAGAGCACTCTCTGCTAGATTTTCACAGATCTACAAGTGTAATACAAGTGTTTCCACAGAGTGCTTGTCCACCAGTTCCACTGTACTCTTGGCTAAAATGATTGCCTTTATTTCCGAGTTAGAGTTGTTCTGGAGGTATTTCCAAATAACTAAAATTTCTTTGAATTATATTCTGAATTAACATCAACATCAACAAACCTCTCAGATGATATTACAAGATTGTAGGTTTGTGTTACAGCTAACAGTTATACCCACCTTCATTTATGAGACACCATGTTTGTTTTCCATCAATTTGGTGTGACAAATGGCTATAAATACTGCAGTGCCCATGGGCCTTAACTACACATTGAAATGGGTTGCAGAGGAGAAGACAAGAGGTAAAGGTGAACACCAGCATCCACCTCTGGGAGGACATGTGGATGCTGGTGTTCTTAAAAGATTTTTAATGTAGTCTAACCTTCCAACCATTAGGGTCAGTACGTATTAGGGGTGCACCAATCCGATATTTAGATCGGATATCGGCCCCGATACATCCTACACATCCTACGTCATTCGTCAGCGTCAGTGTGTCGCATGCTGGAAGAGCACTAGTTGTTGTTTGACCAACTCTTTATTAGTTTATTCTCAGGTTCAGCTGCTATGTTTTATTTTGTATTCCTGTTTGCAGGACGTTGCACTTACTCACGTCACATTTCTCCGCTGATTAGCTAGTAGCCCCGCAATCAGTTGTTAGCCTCACCGATCAGCTGTTAGCCTAGCAACGCTAACTTTCAAACCAACGTACTCAATACTCTGTGGGCTGTCCATCGTTGGTCCTCCCTCCATCACAACCTCAGAGTTATTCACTGCCGGGCTGCTTCGTCTCCTCCTCTGCTGCTGCGGTCTCCCCGGCTCGCAACGATGCTGGATGGTGGCCCCCGCTGTGTGCACGGAGTCTCCAGACGCTAGTTTGTTTACAGACGGTGCTACTGACTTCAGTGCTAGTGTTCCCTCTGTGCTGACTGACAGGCGCGACATACATTCCTTCTTTGTTTTGTTTGTTCCACTTTGTTACGTGTGTCCTTGGGTACCCTGACAGGCGCTATATAAATTAAATGTATTGTTATTATTAGTGTGAATGCTGAAGGCACTGAGCTCTAGTGCGCACTGAGCTCTAGAAACAATTCAAGTATCAAAATGTTCAGCTTGTTTAGGACATGATCGGGTCTATTTTTCTTATTTCTACCTTTTATACTTATGGAAATATTAAGCTTTTTATGCAAAATGTTTCCCATTCATCCTTATGGGGAATTTTTTCAAATTTCATTCTGCTATAACTTCAGCATGCCTTCAGCTATTGGAACCGTTCAGCTATCAAAATGTTCAGCTTTTCAACCTTTCAGCTTTTTCATAAATTCAGCTTTTTCATAAATTCAGCTTTTTCAAAAAGAAATTTAACATTGACGCAAATGGGAAAATCTTAAAATCCTCTGCAAAACTCATCGCCTTTCAACCTCTACTTATCCCTCATACATTGAGCTGGAGACGCCATTCCAACTTTAAACAAGCCAGCGAAACTTGAACTATTGACACTTTCAGCTGATGGTCTCATTTCAGATGTAGGACTTACGGTTTAGCCCCATAAGCCGCAATGTTAATTTTGAGCCTAAATTTCTGTCCGAGAGCAGACGGTACCTGATTTGTCTCTCGCTCCTGTGCCCTCATTTCTCACTCGACAGAAATAAAAACGACATGAGAGCGTTCAGCCATGTCTCCTCTCACTCAGCATATACATATTTTGGCCATAACCATTACAGTTTTTTCAAAAATCACAGGAGTTTGGGAGATGTCTTCCCATTCATCCTTATGAGGGCCAATTTGATCTCTGTCTCTGTTACTTCTCCTGCGTGTGTATCTCAACAATGCGTGTGTATTGCGTGAGCTAGAGTGTGTGACATAATCACTTGATTGAGAGCAGCTGGAACACTGGAGAAAGGATTCTCTTTTGCTGGATTTGGATCCCACATCTTTTACTTTATACAGACCAGTGGTGTCAAACTGATGTAGGAAAGGGC
>CAEMYA010000795.1:95515-112192 GCA_903131615.1 Diplodus sargus | reverse complement strand
CCACAACTTTTCGGCCTTTTTCAGTCTTTTTCCACCTTTTTAACCTCTTTCAGCCCTCTTCGTCTACAGCTTTTTAGCCTTTTCAGATATTCATCTTTCTGCCTTTTCAACTCCTTCAAACATTCCTCCTCATGTTCACCTATGAAAATGTTCAACTTTTTAAACTCTTTCAGCCCTTTTCAACTTTTCTGTCTCTTCATCTTTTTAAAATATTCATCTTTCTGCCTTTTCAGCTTCTTTATACATTCAGCTTCATGTTCAGCTCCAGAAACTGTTCAGCTAGCAACATGTTCAACATTTTAAGCTCTTTCGGCCTTGACCTTTTCAACTTTTCAACTTTTTCAGCTTTTCGGAAGTACATTCAGCAGATTTCGCTTCAGACTTCAGCATTCACACTGTATTTTCGTAGGAAATACAAATTTTTCTAGTTATTATTATTCTTCCGTACATTTATTGGCACCTATCTCCTCCCACAGATTTGGAGCTCTTGAAACCATTCAACTATCAAAATGTTCAGCTTTTTTAGGACATGATGTCGTGTATTTTTTCTTATTTCTACCTTTTATACTTCTGGAAATATTAAGCTTTTTATGCAAAATTTTGCCCATTCATCCTTATGGGGAATTTTACAAATTTCATTCTGCTATAACTTCAGCATACCTTCAGCTATTGCAACCGTTCAGCTATTAAAATGTTCAGCTTTTTAAGCTAAATCTTAAAATCGTCTGCAAAACTCATCGCCTTTCAACCTCTACTTATCCCTCATACGTTGAGCTGGAGACGCCATTCCAACTTTAAACGAGTCAGCGAAACTTGAACTATTGACACTGTATTCAGTTTTTAAAAATATTGTACGGTTTTGAAAATGTCGCAGTTTTAGTTTTAGGAACTTTTAGCTCCTCTTCTGATTTTATAATGGTTGTGTATTGCGTCGGCTAGAGTGGGTGACATCATCGCCAGAGTGGAGAGCGGCTTTCGAAGATAGGAGCTAAAACTCTCTTCAGCTTGATTTTGGTCCCAAATCTTTTACTTGACATAGACAATATATGCATAGAAATGTAGGAAATCTTGTCGGTTTTCAGCTGATGGTCTCATTTCAGATGTAGGACTTACGGTTTTGGATTTAGCAGCCCAAGAACGACAAGAGGTCAAAACATTGCCCCATAAGCCTCAATGTTAATTTTGAGGCTAAATTTCTGTCCGAGAGCAGACGGTACCTGATTTGTCTCTCGCTCCTGTGCCCTCATTTCTCACTCGACAGAAATAAAAATGACATGAGAGCATTCAGCCATATCTCTCTCTCTCACTCAGCATATACATATTTTGGCCATAACCAATACAGTTTTTTCAAAAGTCGCAGGAGTTTGGGAGGTGTTTCCCCATTCATCCTTATGAGGGCCAATTTGATCTCTGTCTCTGCTATTTCTCCAGCGTGTGTATCTCAACAATGGTTGTGTATTGCGTGAGCTAGAGTGTGTGACATAATCACTTGATTGAGAGCAGCTGGAACACTGGAGAAAGAATTCTCTTTTGCTGGATTTGGATCCCGCAGCTCTTGCTTGGGGTTCCTCCTGCTCCAGCATATGTGCAGCCATTTTAAGCTCTTTCACCCTTAACTTTTGTACATTTTCATCCTTTTTTCACCTGTTTTAGCTTCTTCAGCCCTCTCACTCTACAGGTTTTCATCCTTTTACATCCTTTTCATGGTTTTTTCACCCTTTTAAACTCTTTCAGCCTTTAACCTTTCAATTTTTTAGCCCTTTTTTACCATTCCAGCCCTCTTACTTTACAGCTTTATTTCACCTTATTGAGATCTTTCAACCCTCTTTTTTACATGTTCATCTTTTTTTCACCTGTTTTAGCTTTTTCGGCCCTCTCACTCTATAGCTTTCCATCCTTTTCCATCCTTTTCATCCTTTTTTCACCCTTTTAAGCTCTTTCAGCCTTCACCTTTTCAAGTTTTTAGCCTTTTTCACCATTTTACCCCTTCCAGCCCTCTTACTCTACAGCTTTTCACCTTTTCAGCCCTTTCAACTTTTCTGGCATTTCAGCTTTCAGCTTTTTCAGCTTTTCGGCAGTACATTCAGCAGATTTCGCTTCAGCATTCACACTGTATTTTCGCAGGAAATGCAATTTTTCTAGTTATTATTAATGTTACACATGTTTACAATGTTTGTTTACGGTTTGATTATTTTGTCTTAGTTAGGAAAGTCTGGTGCCTTTAGTCCCTTTCACATGGTGGAAGGTATACAGTTTATTATTAATTCAAGAACGATATCGGATCGGTATCGGGTATCGGCCAATACGCTCAGTCCAGGTATCGACGCTCCTGGACGCTCAGTCCAGGTATCGATATTGGATCGGAAAAAAATGGATCCGTGCATCTCTAGTACGTACAGCAGCAGTCGGTGTGACACACAGCTCAAGAAGGCGGCAATTTATCAAAAAACTTGTATCCTTGAAGATTGTATTCTTCTCTGAGCCGTTACTCAATATTGCTTCATTCTATTGAGTTATTGGATATAAGATCCAAGATGATCCATCCATTCATATAGCCTAACACAATAGAAAATTCACATCTCATAGCCATTCTTGTAAATTGGGAATGCATGTGCTGTTGTAAACAGGAAGCAGATTGGTTACTCTGGTCAGTTGCTTGACTGCTTGTCACTGAATCTGGTTGGATAAGATGTCAGCAAAACATTGAAAGCGCTCATCTTTGTTTCCATCACTATGTTATCAATGTCCGTTTGTGTCTTCCTTAATATTACGTGAAACAATACAACAGTTCTTTCCATGACTGTACAAGCTCAAACCCATAAAAATTTGGAAGAAATGTATGTATGAACAAGTCTTAGATTTTTATTTCAACTGATGCGTTAATATTTTTGTGGACGGTACATCCGGCCATAGGCACTGTCCTTCAGACCTTCTTTAGTTTTTATAACAAGTACTTTATTACTAGCTTGTAGTAATTACCTAATTACAAGAAGAAGCAAGTCAGCACTGTTAAAGTGTTGAAAGATACTTCTGCCCATGGCAAAAAAATGTAAATCCTAAAAAGACTTATGCTGCATATTAATATTTAAATACTCGCTATTTAATAACCGTCTCTATTTTGAACAACTCACTTGGAAATGGTCTCCTTCCTGTCAGCCTACATACCTCTAATTGGCTTGCGTCTTCTCCCCTTGCAGTGACTTCTATCTTCGTTGTACCAAATGTTAAGCTGCAGACAGAGAGCGGGGACAGCATACAGGTGTGTGCACGAAGGAACAGTCATGGAAAGGCATCCTCTGGCAGCAAGCACTGACCTGAGGCAGCATCCTGCACATGATTGCCTGAAAGGTAGGTGCTCATTACCATGCAAGAAGCCACAAACAGTATGCAGCAGTTGCTGTTCCATACACTCACAGGCAAAATATGAAAACATACAGATGCATTTGAGGTGAAACTTTAACTTCTAAATCTTAACTGGTTCAGTGAAACATGATGACTGCAGGTCCAAAGTATATTTATTCTTTCTTTTAAAGTGTGGCAGTCAATGTGAAGCGACTGTGTCTACTCTTTGATTAGTCCTCTGTTAAGTTTTATATACATTTTTCCATTTAACAGCTTACCCTCATCAACGTGTAAGCTGAGTGTGCCTCATGTCACTGACCTTAAAAAGAAGAAAAATAATCGTTCTGTCTCCTGTTTGAATTTTAGGGGCATGCTACATGTTAACAAGGTTTTGGGTTGTGTGGATTAGCCTATTTATGGCTGCTATGACCATTTCAAGATTCTTGTAAAATGTGTGAAAGAAAACACATGCAAGCAAATATAATTAGGTTTAATTATTTCTGAACCCTGCGTGGAGTTTGTCTTTCATAATGATTATAAAGATGATGACAACAACTCTGTTTGACTGAGTAAATGGAGGAATCTATTTAACTGGAGGAGGAGCTCTGCTATATCTCTGTGCATAATGTGATGCACAGAGCTCAGTCCTCTGACTGGACAGGATAGTTTATAAGAACTGTTATTCTGATTAATAGGGGATAGGTGAAATAATTCATCCTTAATGAGGAACAAAATTAGGTGATACCAGTTGCTTTGGTGGTGCATCTAGTAGCAGTAGAAGGCATTTGCAGTAAAAAATGTCAATGGGCCCTTTATCTAAAGTCTATGTCGCAGTGTTTGAGCTGTTATATAGAGAGCTCAGTATTCATATAGTAAGATGCACCTTCATAGGCATGTTCACTGTGTTTTAATGATTAGAGATGCTGCTTTCAGATATAAAGGTTTCCTTTCCATGCACATGGTAATGTCACTGTAGCAAACATCATGGCTCATTTAAGCAGCAAAACTAAATCTGGAGCTTTAACATAACAGTACAGAGGACACTCTCCAGAGGAAATAGCAGTAATGGAGCTCAGGAGATTAAACTCTGTCTAGTCAATAAACACATGCATCATCTTACTTAATGTTTCTGCTGCTGGGTGGGGTATCCTCTATTAATCAGAAAATTAGTTCCTATGTCATGTCCTGTCCACCATCTGCACACCACATTACGCACACAGAGACGCGCCGCAGCACTCCTCCTCCTCCAGTTATATTAAGCAGTTTGCTCATATACGTGAAACAGAGTTGTTGTCATCATCTTTATTAATTACTCTCATTGTCAAACTCCATGTAGAAAGATAGGACTGTCAGTAGCTGTGCTGGGTTGCTTGTATCCATGATGCCTCCAGCTGATCAATGAGAAATGACGCTACCTCCAGAGGGACAAGGACTGTTTCTGTCCTTTGTTCAGCCCCATGAGCTTTAAAACCCTCCTTACTGGACACATACTGATCACCACTGTGCTCAGTAACAGCAAAATCTCACCCTGGCTGAACCCAAGCATGACGTAGACCTTAATCAAATCATGTAAATGAGATATGATAAGAATATAAATGATGAAACTTATCACATTCGTACAATGAAACTATCATGTTATAATGTGATACTGTTTTTTTTTCTAGTGTGGCAGCAATACACTTCAGAAAATCTTAAACTCCATTTATTCATGTTTTCCCTTGAAGCTATTCAAATTCAAACTCAAAAGATGAAAAATGTTATTGTATTGTTTTTTGACAAGAAAATATAATAGACATAGAAAATATATTTTAATATTCTACACGTTTGATCATTAGCTGTTCAGTTAATCAAGAAGTCATACTGAAACCTCCTAGCCCAACACTTATCTGCATCCCACCACAGCTTTTCTTTGAACACTGACACCATGAGATCTGTGCTGTCTGCACTGAAGCAGAGAATGCAGTAATAGATGGAGGAATGGCTTTGAGTGGGCGAGGAGGGCATCTCATTCTTTAGAAACGGGGATCTCATTCACCGCTCAGATAAAGCAGCACTATTTGCATGTAATAAGAGTTGCAGAGGCCAGGCACGGGGATAATGGTCAGCCTAATGATGGACCAAAGATTGTGAGGGTCAGCACAGGGCCACAGCACAACACTGTGGACAAGATTATATCTATAATTACTGACAGGTGCAAAGACCAACAAGATGCATTTACTCTTCAACTAGTAATCTGTAAGTTCCACAAGAGTCCTCAGTTTTATATCTGGTGGTGTCCCCCCTATAAATCAAGTAGCTGGGAGCTGAATATTGACTATTCCACTGAATATGTTAAATGTCTGTATCCTGATCTGAAGGCTCATGGTGTGTGTGTGTGTGTGTGTGTGTGTGTTTGTGCATTTGGAGGGTGGAAGTCACCCCACCGAGAGAGCTGTGTCCTCTCAGCTGCTACACATTCACATTAATACACTTACAAATTACACCAACACATGCACCCAGCCATCTATATGTTCCCACAAACATAATTCATGCACATATTTAAACTGGGTTTTCCTCCAAGTATTATAGTCACAATCAGTTAAACAATCTCAGTGTGCAGAATTTGCATAATATTGCTTTATTTAATTTGTTAAAGTCAGCTATATTTTTGTAAGCAAGTAGGGGCAAAGTATAAAACCAATAGCTACTGAAACAAAAGAATTGTTACATAGAATCCTAATGGATGCTATCACACCATTGTGCATCAGCTGAGTTGCTGTCTTTGTAAATGATCCTGTCTCCATCACAAATCTTTGTCACAAGTGTTTGATAACCACATTTGAGTGATCATTGAAAAAGTATATAACATTGGAATTTAATTCTTCATAATATCGGTACCAGCATCTGACCCGAAAGTCGGCCTCTCCTTTTTGCTACTTGGTAGTACCAGTGGTTACCTGCGCCTTGCTATAGAACCAGTTCCAATGTTAGCTTACACTAGTACAAGAAATAGTTACACCACAGCAGTCACACCAATTTACGCCAAGCAAGAATGCAGTTCAGCAGGTGCAAGTTTTATATTGACAGACATTTATCAGATGGTGGACGTGTCCTAGCTGACAGATTTGATGGGTTCCAAGCCATGTTCTTAACTGTCTTTAACTTACTTTTTAAAGTGTATAAGACTGAATCATCTAAAATGAATGTTTGGTGCTTCGACATCTCATTATTAACATGTTCACAACTGTTAGGTAGGAGGCCTAATCTAGGCTACTTATTGGACCACACCTGAACGTACCAAAAACTAATATTTAGTCTGACGCTGACCAGCGATGAGACACTGGTGTACATAAAGTAGGCACAGCAGAACTGTGAGTCAGGTCAGATCACAAGATAACCAATGAAAAGAAACAATTTTGCCAATGTTACATATATCCATAAGGCAAATTAACTGCCAGGTTGTACCAAGAAGTGGCTATTAGCATGAATTCACTGTAATTTAGATCCAAACTCTATCTTGTGCAAATATTTAAATTAATGTGTATAAGCCTATCCTTAGAGCACTGGTTTGTAGTTGAGTACAATCAGAGGTAAAGGGGGTGATGAGAAGGGAAAGGGGAAGGGCAAAGGGAGGGAATAAAGAAGAGATGGAAGCAGAGGCTTGAGGGAGCAGGGCAGGCTTTCTTTTTGTTGAGGCAGCGTTGTATTATTTATAGGAGGTGGTGGAGGCAAGCCGCTTCAGACGGAGCAGAGCAAAGGAGGCAAGCAGCCCCTTTCTCTTTTATGGGTCTATTCCCAGTGGGCAGGCTTTGTGCTGGCTGGATGGCTGCCTTTGAGGAAACCCGGGCAGCAATTGAGCTGAAAATGAAGGCCAGGCATGTGTGTACTGAGACACAGCAAAATTACAGCACTACAATGTCTGTCACTGCTGTGGCCAGAGTGGAAAAGAAAAGGACAGAGAGAGAGTGACAGAGGATGGGGGAAATAGTGGGAGTGTTTGATTTTGGCAGAGAAGGAAGAAAAATAATGAGTGTTTTTGTGGTGAGAAAAGAGAAAGGCAGAAAGAGATAGGAGAAGCGGAGTGAAAAACATGGAGGCAGGAGTGGAGAGGAGAAGAAAGAGGGAAAGGGAAATAGGCAGGTCTTCTTTACAGTACTGTACTGCATTGATCTATGTTTATTCATGATTCTGCATTATTCAAAAGATTAGCTGATGCAACTTGGTGCCGAGGGCAGGCAATGGCTCCCCCCATCGATTCACTCAGTGACCACACAGTTCAACTCGGAGTCCCAACAACAAGTGGGAGACAGCTGCCCTCTCTCTGAGCTGCAGTACACATCACTGCTACTCTAAGCTTGAGTGGATGGAGAATTGAATGCGATGTGCTCACAGCCAGAATACATAGCAAAGCATAATGCATTGATTCAATCAAGGAGCAAAAAGCTATGTGAAAGAAGTCAAACAACAGCTTAGTGCCTCCATCCAAACAACAATTCAGTTCAGTTTTTAAGCAAATCTTCAGAGACTTAAACACTTCCATACAGATCCATACAGAGATACAATATTTTGATATTTGTGTAATGCAGTCTGCACTGTTGTCTTTTTCTGTGGACTCTAATGATGCATCTAGCTTTTGTTGTCCTTCTTTGGTTAGACCATGAAGCTGCAAAAAATCAATATTTTTATATGAACAATAACACTATGACAATGTGTGATGTGAAAGTGCTCATACTGATGAACCCTAACCCTAACCCCATTTTTGGGGTTTCGGACGACAGCATTTTTTTGGTTCACTCTCAACATTACAATCAACCTATTTTCACTGTAGGCCACCGTACACTGCTCAGCACCAAACAGCAGGCAGACACTGATGGAGACTAGCTGGAGAACATAGCAGACCAAATTATAACTAGTTTGTTGATAATATATGTTTTAAACAATATGATGTATCATTATTTAGAGACGTTTATGTTTACGTAAGCTAGGTAGTTGGATTGTTTAGTTATTTGTTGTTTTTAGAGTGTGTATGGTAATGTTGTTGTGCTGTGGAGCTTGATGCGGCTGTTCTCCGCTTCAGTCAAAAATAGACATGGTGCGTTTTCTCTGCAGAGAAGAATCGAGAGGTGCTTCTGGTATGCTGCTGAGACACCTGGTGGTGCTGCTGGTGGAACTCAAGCATCGTCTGCAGCGCCCCATAACACGACGCAGACGTTTTAATGCTTTAATTAAACAGTAACTGAACTGAAATCTGTTAGAACTCTGACTGGTAAAAAACAAGCACTCTCATCTGGTTATTATTGGATGGATGTTGGTGTTGCAATCCACATATAGTGACATCCACTGGCATCTGCAGTGTTATAGTTACCCATTTAGCAATTATAGCATAAAAATGCTGCTTCTTTTTTTGAGGAAACAGCAGTTGTCATTATCAGGACGTGGCCACCTCATTTATGAGACGAGGAAGAGGAATTGAGCAGTGATGTTGTGTTTTGGTCTCATTACAGACTGATACATCTGGGTACATGTTAGCCTGCATTACTCACCACCCAGAATCAAGATTTTTCCAAATCAAATCTCCTTTTTAAAATCTCAAATGTTTTTTACCAAGCTTTGACAAGTGATGTCATGCGGTTGAAGGTTGTTACTCTGTGTCTGTGCTTGTGGCAGGGCTTCATACAAAGCAGCAGCTCGTCTACAGTCAGTCTGTGCAGTCAGCCATCACAGGTCGGCAGCAGGACACTCTGGCCCTGAAGCATTACTGTGTCACTTTGAAGATAACTGCTGCAGCAAAGCTACACTATAATGTCCAGAACGTAGAATTGCCAACTATTTATCTGGACACATACACACAAGCACACACACTCATACTTGCATTTGGTATCATCTGAGTGACCATGTTACATGTCTGGGGGGATAAATACAGGGGACTGTCATAGCTGTGCAGACATTCTTTCTTGAGAGTAAAAGCAACATTTATCACCTACTGTGATTCTGCCTCTGTGTCTACTAAAACCACCAGTGTATAAAACTTACAAAGTTAGCAAGACTGAGAAGAATATTGTTGGCTCTGTAACAGGAAGAAATAGATTTGTGCCATCCACAAAACAACCTGTCAGAAAGTTTTTCTAGGCAGAGGACACAGTGATATAAAGTGTATCCCTGCTGTAAGCCAGAGGGGGGAAATAGGAGGTGGGGGAAAGAAGGATAACCGAAGGCATAGCCTTGAGGAATGGAGAGCCTTCAGTCAAATCAGTTAGTTTTAGTCTCCCACTGCTTCGTATGACTTTATAGCTTCAGTGTCTGCCAGTAATATGGGCTTTCTTTTCATCTTATCCTCATGGAAATGCATGACGAAGGCACTCAGTGTTCGCCAGCTCGACAGAATGAGTTAGAATGCGTCTGCAGTCACTTTCCTCCCTGTTTACCTCATTTACCATGTACATCCCGCTTTTATGCACATGATGTTTGCACTGCAGGCTCTCATTGTGAAATGTGAAAGTGCACAGAGTAAGAGCAGCAGTTAAGTGTCATATTTTAATATAAGGAGATATTTTTGTTGTATGAGCATCCTTTAATATTAACTTCTCATAGGCTGCATGGAGTTGAGATTAAAATGTGCTCCTCTTCATCTTTACATCTTATCATTCTCTCCTCTGTCCTCTTGTAAATCATCATACTGCATCTCTGTCATTTGCCAACACTAACTATATTCCCACAGTGCTAAGCAGGATATCATTTTGCCAACATGTGATTTATTGAAAAAAAAAAAAAACACATGCAAGGCGACCCGGTAGCTCAGTTGGTAGCGCACAATTCTCATGTAGAGAGAGGCCCTGTCCTTGCTGCAGCGGCCCAGAGCTGAGACTGACCTGTGGCCCTCTGCTACATGTCATTCCCCCCTCTCTCTCATACAATTTCCTGTCATCTGTCTGAACTGTCCTGTCAATAAAGTCATAGAAGGCCAAAAACATACTTCACACGGAAGGTGTTTTGACTGAATATCAGGAAGTATCTTCAGGAATGCTGATCTAGTTCGATCTTCATTTTCATCCAACATTCAGAGCCAGTGTACGTAAGGGTTTGAAGGTCAGGATGGTGGAAGGGCATGTAGTGTGTGGGTATGCAGAAGACCAGAGTTTTTATCCTGTCACAGACCTGCAGTCAACCTAATACCTAAAGTGGTGTTCCTTAGATATGTCCAGAATTTGGGTTTAAAACATAAAAAATGAACTCACATTATCAACAGAGTGTAATGAAATAACAGTGTTGACATTTTGTCCAAGACAACTATGCACTGTATTGCACAGATGCCTACTGAAATTAGCATGCTAAGCAGCTAGCCTCAGCCTGTCCTGTCTTTGTACACAGCACTTTGTACACAAGGGGTGATTCGAGCTGGGAAATGTATGCCACCGGCAGGTTTGGTACGTTTCACAATCATTTAGCTTTCAGTGTAAGTAAAGCCCCTATACAGACTTTTCATTTAATGTTGATTTTGGCGGCCCCAATGGACGAAAGCGGTGGTGTTTTGCCGGAATGAAGACTGCATTTCCCATGAGCCCTAGCGCCCACTGTCGTGAAGACGTTTGTCTGGCCGGCGCGTGTAGATTTGTTTTATAAACGTCGGAAAGAAGACGGGACTTGCTTTGAAAACTTTTTTTAGCAGCAGCTATCTGCAGCGTGCATATGGATGAGGTAATGTATCTATTTGTGTTTCTATGTAATATAATATGCCGAATTCTTTTTCTCTTCTTTGTCTCATTATCAGCCATGACCAAAGTTTTAGCTCGGTTAGCACTGGCTAGCGTAGCAACAAAACAGCTATGCCGTATCTTCCCATATATATCTATGGTCCTGAGTGTCGTCAGTTCCGGTCTGACTGCCGTAAATTGTTTTGTCAGTGGTCCGACCCGACCAATGCCTTTCAGAGGTATAGAATTAGACTACTTAGAAATAGCGTATCTTTACACTGATGGGCTCATTTGCTGTTGTAGGTAACAGAGACACATCAGCAGAAACCAGAGACTTTTGAATATCCAGTTAAAAGCTCCGTACAGGGGCTTTAATAAACAAAATGAACTCAAAAGGACATTTTTTAAAAACCTATTTCCTTACTTAACAGAAAACAAAAAATTGACACCATCTTTAGTTTCCCTATTTTACCAGACTAAAACAAAATTAACAGATATTGTATTAGGTGAGAGTCATTATCATATCTCAACTGACAGTAAAAAATGTCCAATATCAGTGTTTTGGTCCAATGACAGGGCTCTGATTTGAAGTTTGATCAGATGATCAGAAGATACGTAGACTTAGGCAGGACAGAAAGAGGAAGACAGAAAAGAAAAGAGAGATTGATGGAAAGGTAAAGGAGAAGAAGTTGGCTCATGGCCTCCTCTGGCTACAAACTGCTACTTTTTATTAAGTCCCAGCATGAGAGGCAGGAGGAGGAGGAGAGGTGGGGGCATTTCTCCTCCTCCCTCACCCCTCCTCCATTCCTGGCTGGACAAAGGAGGATGAATTAATTGAAAACACAAAGATGGAGCAAAACGGTGAAGGACAGAAGAGGAGGAAGATTTGCAGGAAGATTCCTCCAGGAGGTGCAGGAATTGATTTAATGTATAATTTGTTGATCATTGGAGGCAGCAGATGCCGTATCATAGCCCTTACCCCTTCATCACAAGTTTGTCATGGTAACACAAGATTATTGATGTAGTCTGTATATTCCTGATGGTGTAATTTCCATTCATAAAGTCATAAAGAAATCCTTCTAATTTCCTCTCTGTTCTTTGTTGGAATTAAAAATATATTCAGTTTTCACACAAAACAGAAAGACCAACAGAAGAGGAAAAAAATGATGTGACACCAGTGAGGTGGATCAATCCAAACAGCTGTAAACAAATCTCAACAATGGAAGATGTTTTCCAGAGATGCAGGCAAACCTCTCTCCATCTATCCATCTTCCAGGTTTTTTCCCCCTCCTCTCCTGTTCCCTCCACCATATGGCTCTCCCTAATGAGCATTGCACATGTACCTCCTTACTCTTTTGCTCCTCCAAAAAGAAAAGAACAACCGATTCCTTCTTATGTGGTGCAGCCAACAGTTCCTCTGCAGTAGCAGATCTGGAGCTTCTTGCTTCAGTTGTGTGAATTAGTGTCAAAAAAGTATGCTAATGAGTTTAACTTTGGCAGTCTGCCGTGTGAAGCATTGTGAGATAATGAGTTTAGCTCAGATGGTTTACAGACAGGAACAGGACACATTTGTTATGCATGCACGTTATGTACATCACTTTATTCTATCCATCTCATCAACAATATATAGTATTAGAGAGTAAGGCATCACATTAACTTCACAGATATATGCCTGCAAGCTTCTGTTCTGGTAGCTAAGAAGACCTGCATCCAGAAGTGTTCACTACACACAGGGAAAATGAGGACTTGTCTGTGTATTTAGCAGTTTTCAACGTGATTGCAGGAAGCATTGCAGAGATGTGACCCCCTTTGTATTTTTCCTGGCTGCTATCTCAGAGCCAAATGAGCTCCCATAAATGACTTGAGTATTCCCGACAATACAGTAAGAATGTTTTAACTATTATTTCAATTATTATTATTATTATTATTATTATTATTATTATTATTATTATCATTTCGAATGTTATGTTGAACTCAAGGTTCTGCTCACCAATCAGTTGGAGATGTGCATGTAACGTAATACCTGACATGACTAAAATAGAGATCAGCTGATTATCCAGTCGATATTCAGTATCTTCATATGTCCTGACCACGACACCATTTGATTGGTTACATGTCAAGTAATACCCTATCAACAAGTTTAAAGTAACAGTAAAATGGAAATATTCAAGGAAAGTAGCTCAAATTGTCATTTTTTCCTTCATATTCCAGTTGTATTCTTTACTAGTTATTCTACAGTTTCACACACATTTTACACAAAGTAAATTGATTTCAAATGTCAACGAGAAAAATGTGTATTTCCGACGAAAATACAGTGTGAATGCTGAAGTCTGAAGCGAACTCTGCTGAATGTACTTCCGAAAAGCTGAAAAAGTCGAAAAGCTGAAAAGTTGAAAAGGTCAAGGCCGAAAGAGCTTAAAAAGTTGAACATGTTGATAGCTGAACAGTTTCTGTAGCTGAACATGAAGCTGAATGTATAAAGACGCTGAAAGGCAGAAAGATGAATATTTTAAAAAGATGAAGAGACAGAAAAGTTGAAATGGGCTGAAAGAGTTTAAAAAGTTGAACATTTTCATAGGTGAACATGAAGCGGAATGTTTGAAGGAGTTGAAAAGGCAGAAAGATGAATATCTGAAAAGGCTAAAAAGCTGTAGAGTAAGAGGGCAGAAAGAGCTTGAAGAGGTGAAAAAAGGTTGAAAAGGAGAAAAGTTAACGGTAGAAAGAGCTTAAAATGGCTGCACACATGGTGAGCAGGAGCCGAGTCAAAGATGAACATGTCCCTATTAGAATGAATGGCAAAATGCCTGCCAAACCCCTGCGATTTTTGAAAAAACTGTAAGGGTTATCACCAACATATTTATATATTATAAAGTTGTAATGGTGTCTGTAGCTCAAAAGAAAGATGAATATTTTAAAAAGCTGAAAAGGCAGAAAAGCCAAAGGGGGCTGAAAGAGTTCATAAAGTTTAACATTTTCATAACTGAACATGAAGCGGAATGTTTGAAGGAGTTGAAAAGGCAGTAAGGTGAATATTTTAAAAAGCTCAAAGGGCAGAAAAGCTTAAGGGGGTGAAAAACATTTTAATTGCAGAACATGAAGTTCAATGTTTGAAGGAGCTGAAAATGCAGAAAAACAAATGTCTGAAAAGGCTTAAAAGCTGTGGAGTAAGAGGGCGGAAAGAGCTTAAAAGAGTTAAAAAAAGACTAAAAAAGGCCAAAAAGTTGTAGAGTAAGAGGGCAGAAAGAGCTTAAAAAGGGGAAAAAAGACTGAAAAGGCAGAAAAGTTGTAGAGTAAGAGGGCAGAAAGAGCTTAAAAAGGTAAAAAAAAGACTGAAAAGGTGGAAAGTTAAAGACAGAAAGAGCTTAAAAATGTGAAAAAAGACTGAAGAGATGGAACGTTAAAGGCAGAAAGAGCTTGAAAAGGTGACAAAAGACTGAAAAGGTGGAAAGTCAAAGGCAGGCAGAGCTTAAAAAAGTTAAAAAAGACTGAAGAGGTGGAAAGTTAAAGGCAGATAGTCCTTAAAAAGGTGAAACAAGACTGAAAAGGTGGAAAGTCAAAGGCAGAAAGAGCTCAAAAATGTGAAAACAGACTGAAGAGGTGGAAAGTTAAAGGCAGAAAGAGCTTAAAAAGGTGAAAAAAAACTGAAAAGGTTGAAAGTTAAAAGCAGAAAGAGCTTAAAATGGCTGCATTGTCTATGTAAAGTAAAGGATGTGGGATCCAAATCCAGCTGAAGAAAAGTCTTTCTCCAGATTTTGCAGCTGCTCCTCACTCTAAAGATGATGTCATGCGATGATGTCACGCACTCTAGCCGATGCAATACACACCCATTATAAACTCAGAAGACGGGCTAAAACTCCTTCAAACTAAAACTGTGATTATTTCAAAACTGTACAAGATTTTTAAAAACTGAATACAGGTCCAATTGTTCAAGGTTTTGTGAGTGTTCTAAAGTTGGAATGGTGTCTCCAGCTCAAAGCATAAGGGAGAAAAAGTCGAAAAATCGATGAGTTTTGAAGAGGATTTGAAGATTTTCCCATTTCAATGTTATTTTTTTGGGGGGGAAAGCTGAATTGCTCAAAAAGCTGAAGAGTTGAAAAGCTGAAAAGTAAAAGGCTGAAAGAGCTGAAAAAGCTGAACATTTTAATAGTTGAACGGTTTCAATAGCTGAACGTATGCTGAATAGCAGAATGAGCAGAATGCAGTATAGCAGAATGAAATTTGAAAAATTCCCCATAAGGATGAATGGGGAAAATTTTGCAGAAAAAGCTGAATATTTCCAAAAGTATGAAGGTAGAAAAGCCAAAAGTAATAGCACAAAGCTGAACATTTTGATGGTTGAATGGTTTCAATCGCTCAAAATTTGTAGGAGGAGATAGGTGCCGAAAAACGTACGGAAGAAGACTCAGATTAAATTCCAGAAGAACAATAGTGTGAATGCTGTGTCAGCATTCACACTAATTATTGATGTGAAATTATTAGTGTGAATGCTGAGTCAGCATTCACACTAATAATTTCACATCAATAATGCAGAGCTGAAGCTAGTTTCCTTCTTTTTCTGCTTTTGCCGTCAATTTAAGATGCGTGTCATGCAAAACAGTTTAAAATCTCAAGGCTGTAGTGAGGAGCTGTAATACAGCTACTGTAAAGATGATTTCTTTATAGTGGCAGTAGTAATTCAGTCAGCAGATGAGGAGGAACTCGGGAAGTAGTGTAAAGAGCGGTAGCACATTTAACGATGAGGTTGGTGTGGATTGCAGATTGACCTATTTAGCCATTTGATATAAGGATGTGTTGTAAATTTCAGAGGAGGTAAAGAATTAGATTAGAACAAAGCTAAAAAAGGCAACTAAATTAACTAGAGTCATTGCACAGTTGAGCCTCGGCCTGATGATGGCACTATAATTATTGTTATTCCCAAAATGTGTAACTGCAAATGTCAGATGCCAATCAATCAGTTAGCCTGCATGCACTCCTTATGTGTTTGGCCCCTTAAAGGTGCAGTTGGTAACTTGGAGGAGAGAGAGGATTTAGCATTAAATTTGAACAAGTACAACTTTCAGATCACTCCCCCTCCCTCTCCGCTGCTCTCCTGCCCTGCCTCCAAAGTCCCTCCCCCAGAGGAGGCTGGCGTGCACGCGACCTGCGCATGACTACAGAGGTAAACAACAGACACATCAATCGGTAATAACATGAGCTCTGCTCCACACAGCTAGATATAAACGCTTTACAGTGAATTTCACATGGCTATACCTTACCTAGAAACTTGTTCCTCAATTCATTACATGTTTATTTAGCAAAAAAGTTACATTTTGTGATAAAAATTACGTTCAGAAAGTTTAGTATTTAGCTTAGCACGTCAGTCACACCAGTGAATTAGCAGCTTATTTACATTTGTCGCTTTGCAAAACGCGTGACATTTTTATTTGTTGATATGGTTAGAGTTTTGAGACTGAGACACTAGGCTCAGATGAAGACTACACCAGCAGCTGCTTCTACGAGCACGGGTCGACGAGGGAGCCGTGGACGAAGTGGATCGGGCCGTGGGACAAACACCCGATGACCTCCGTACAGATGACACTGCTCGAGTCGGACATGTGAGATTGCAGAGGATTGCATTTGAACGTGTAAGTAGTCACAGTAGTAAGAGTCTGTTTCTAAACACAAA
>CAEMYA010000795.1:45372-85292 GCA_903131615.1 Diplodus sargus | reverse complement strand
TTTTGAGGCAAAATTTCTGTCCGAGAGCAGACGGTACCTGATTTGTCTGTCGCTCCTGTGCCCTCATTTCTCACTCGACAGAAATGAAAACGACATGAGAGCGTTCAGCCATGTCTCCTCTCACTCGGCATATACATATTTTGGCCATAACCATTACAGTTTTTTCAAAAATCGCAGGAGTTTGGGAGGTGTTTCCCCTACTCATCCTTATGAGGGCCAATCTGATCTCTGTCTCTGCTATTTCTCCTGCGTGTGTATCTTAAGGATGTGTGTGTTTGAGCTAGAGTGAGTGACATAATCACTTGATTGAGAGCAGCTGGAACACTGGAGAAAGAATTCTCTTGAGCTGGATTTGGATCCCACATCTGTTACTTTACATAGACCAGTGGTGTCAAACTGATGTAGGAAAGGTCCACTGTGGCTGCAGATTTTCATTTCAACCAAGCTGCTCCAGGTATGTGCAGCCATTCTAAGCTCTTTCACCCTTAACTTTTGTACATTTTCATCCTTTTTTCACCTGTGTTAGCTTCTTCAGCCCTCTCACTCTACAACTTTTCATCCTTTTCCATCCTTTTCATGCTTTTTTCATCCTTTTAAGCTCTTTCAGCCTTTAACTTTTCACCTTTTTAGCCTTTTTTCACCATTTTAACCTCTTCCAGCCCTCTTACTCTACAGCTTTATTTCACCTTATTGAGCTCTTTTAGCCCATTTTTTTACATGTTCATCATTTTTTCACCTGTTTTACCTTTTACGGCCCTCTCACTCTCCAGCTTTTCATCCCTTTTCACCTTTTTAAGCTTTTTTGGCTCTCTTACTTCATCCTTTTTAAACTTGTTCTACTATCTTACGCTACAGCTATTCACCTTTTCATCCTTTTTTCACCTTTTTAAGCTCTTTTACCGTTTAACTTTTTTACATTTTCATCCTTTTGTCACCTGTTTTAGCTTTTTTCGGCCCTCTCATTCTATAGCTTTCCATCCTTTCCGATCCTTTTCATCCTTTTTTCACACTTTTAAGCTCTTTCAGCCTTCACCTTTTCAAGTTTTTAGGATTTTTCACCATTTTAACCCCTTCAAGCTCCCTTACTCTACAACTTTTCACCTTTTCAGCTTTTTAAAAAATCTTTTTAACCTCTTCCAGCACTCTTACTCTATAGCTTTTATCCTTTTCAGATATTCACCTTTCTGCCTTTTCAGCTCTTTCAAACATTCAACTTCATCTTCAGCAATTAAAATGTTCAACTTTTTTAACTCCTTTGGCCTTTAACTTTTCAGCCTTTTCAGCTTTTCTGCCTTTTCAGCTTTTCTGGCATTTCAGCTTTCAGCTTTTTCAGCTTTTCGGCAGTACATTCAGCAGATTTCGCTTTAGCCTTTAGCATTCACACTGTATTTTGGCAGGAAATGCAATTTGTCTAGTTTTTTTTGCGCCTTACAGTAATGTACTTTATTCTATGTTGTATGTATGTTGTGACAACCCTGTCTGCCTGTTGCTTTGTTTGTGTGGCTGCAGTGCCGGCCCTGAGTAATTTGGTGCCCTATAGGCAAGATCTTAGCCGGCACCCCCTTGCACTGCAGTCAATTTTACAATCAGTTTTCATACACTCACACAGAAACTGCATGTATGTATTCAAGATTTTATTTAAAAAATAAATATAATTATACTTATTTTCAGCACAACCTCACATGTGTGAATGTACAGTTATTTTTTCATTTTGACATACTATATTAACACAATGGACCTAAAATCACAAAAAAAACATAAAATCTGAGTAGAAAAGTTAGATTTTTTTACTGTGAAAACCACAAATATGTTTAACAAACCATTTGTATTACTTATAATGCAAATATAAATTGTTGTTTGCTAGAGATGCACCGATCAGGATTTTTGGGCCAGATCTCCGATCACAGAAAGCAGTATCTGCCGATCCCGATATTGCCGATCACCGATCACAGCGTCAAATCCATAAATTCTTCTATATTGTTGTCTTGTGTAACTTTCATATATTTAATTAATGATTCTTCTTACACAACATTGACGTTGTATTATTAAGTATAAAAATTAGGAGATGAGAAAGTATCATGAATTGACCACTGTTTTATTGCAGGCTGAGGCAATGTGCAATATTTCACACTCCAGAGACTCTCTTAGAACTTGGACTCAGCTTACATAGAGTAACTGTAGCTTACTAGTGGGATTGCATGCAGTCAGGGTGGGAATTTCGTCATTTTAGGGGCAAGTTCATTTGGCCTTCACTTTTTTTTTCAGGGGCACGAAGGCCACATGACAGGGCACAAAGGCCACTGAGTAAAATGTGTTGATTTACCTTTCAGACTGATAACATAACAACCTAATCTATAATAAGACATGGAGTAGTAATAGTTTTTGTTAAGTAGGGTTAGGGTGAGGTGAGTTTTGTGACACCACACTGAATAATAGTGAATTATTGAATTTTTTGTAATTTCTCTTTTCGATGTTGCACTTTGTAGACAGTCCCTGCGCCATCGTCTCACAGCCGGCTGACCATAGAGACCAGAGTTAATGTCCAGACGCTCGTTTTGATTAACATACGGTTGTAGCTCGTTGTCTTCCTTACTATAGTAGGAAAGTTCCGTCATTTGTGTTTTAGCAAGGTTTCACTTATAAGTTATTGATCCGGGAAGTTCGAATCTGTGAATATATTTCCAACTTTACCGAACTAAAACCTACCACATACGTCAGTTACGTATCATGTCAAAACCGGCTGTGCTCGCTCGCTCCTTCTTCTGTTTTGAGACACTGCTGCTGTTTGAGAGGCTTTCACGTGACATCATCGTGATGATGAGACTCCACCTGCATGAACCGCAGACTCACTGAAGTTACTGTTAGTGACTACTGTGCACTCAGGTGGCTGTAATTAAAGGCAAGCCCACTACGCTGACCGGGCCAGGGGCACAGAGGCCACTGTAGCCTACGATTAGATTTTTTTTCACACTGCATCAAGGCCAAAGTGCGGCCATGGCTGCCGTGAAATTCCCACCCTGCATGCAGTCAGTGCACTGTCTCTATATTGAAACGTCATCTGATCGGCCTGATTTGATCTATTTTGAGAACTCCGATCAAAACCGATGGGGGCATTATCGGCCGATTGCGATCGGTTGCCGATCGATCGGTGCATCTTTATTGTTTGCTAAATATGTGCATACATTTTAAAAATGTACAAAGTTATATGTAACTGTTTACATTTAAATGCAGGCAATGCTCAGGTCTGCCTGAGCTCCTTCCAGCTGAATGAAGAGCTGCACTGCCTGCTCCACATTCAGCTTCTCCCCATTGTTTTGACTCATTAAACAAAAAACCGACTCCACTGCATACTAAACACACTACACCAAACACTACATAACACACTAACTATACACTCAAAACACGCTAAATGTCACAAATCTCTCAACCCTCAATATCGCTGTCTGTACACCGACCGTCATTGCCTGTCATTCATCCGCCTCCGTCCCTCCCACAACTTCCTGTTCCTCAACAACCGAACTTGCTGCTTGGACACTTTCATGACAAAAGCCCGTTTTTACAGTTTATTCTGCACCAGACACAAAGCAAACGGGTAGCAGCTAGCTACACACGAACCATCCACAGATTCCAATTCTACTTAGTTGTCCGTGCGTCTCCGAATCTCCTCAGACCTGAACAGACTTGGTCCGGACTCGTTCAGTCTCATTAATCCACAACAGTCAGTTTAGATGCACAGGACAGAACGGGACCGCTGCAGGTATAAATCCGCTTGTTTCTTAAGGTATGTCGTGGCTTGAGCTCTGCAGTTATTGGCTCTGGTGCGCACATGACTGTGGTGGCTCCGGTGGACAATGCTCACGGAATTTGTAAAGCATTTATGAAATAATTTATTCACGGTATCATTGCAGTCCAAACAAATCCGACGTTGCACACCATTGAACCAAGCAGCAGCCATGTTGAAACTCTCAGGTCAGTCTGATCCTGATCGCAGAGATATTTGAGGCACACACACATACACAGACGGACAGACAGACAGACAGAGATTCCTTGCTTTTATAGAGAGATGTTATGTTTGATTCAGAAACAGATGATGATCATCAGGTAAAGTCTACAGACTCTTGCAGACTAGTATTCTGTAGATAATTTGCTACAGTCAAGAATACATTTGTGGAACCAAGATTTAGAACGAGAGGATACTGATCTTAGATGGAGGGACTGTTGGAATTTAACAAGAGACATTACTGTCAACGAGAATTCAGATTTAATTCAATATAAGATAATGTATAGAACCTACTGCACAAGGGAAAAGTGCATAAATACAATCCACATATATCAGGAAATGGTTTTAAATGTGGAACAGATCCATTAATCCACGCATTTTGGGACTGCAGCAAAATTCAGAAGATCTGGGTTAATATAGACAGTTGGCTATCAGACATATTTAAGGTCAGATTTAACTTCAATCCATCAGTTTGCATACTCCAAGTCATGTCGCAGGACACAGTGAGGTACCCACTGAGTTGGATTATTCTTTTTTCAACAATCGCTTTAAAGAAACTGATCCTTAAACATTGGAAATCCACACACCCTCCAACATTACTGCACTGGAATAGAGTGTTATTATTTGAACGTGGAAAAAACTATTGCCATTGAAAAGAATAAATCAACCTAATTTGAAATCATATGGGTGGAAGTATTACAGGGACTGAGTATTTAGACCTAATATTTTGGGGGTGATATGATTTTTGTTGATTTACTTTAAAAAATTGTATTAATTAATCAATTTATTGATTTTTTCTTTTTCTTGAAATTAGGGTGTTCCATAAAGAGGAATGATATTTGGCGCCAATGTACTCCTATCTGTATTGAAGGTTTAGATGAGAACGCTGATACTGAACCTGTTTGTTGGATGTGTGCAGCAATTGTGATGCTTTTTTTATTTTTATTTTTTTATTTAATTTTTGGCTTGGCTTCTATTGTTTTGTTTTGTTCTGTTTCCAAGACTGTGGTTGTTTGTCTTGTCCTGTATGTATTGAAAAATCTAAATAAAATCGTATAAAAAAAAGGAAATGTACGGATGTCAGCAAAGGTTTGGAATCAGTTGACATAGATGCACAGCAAATTTCATATAAATATGGATATTATTATCTGACTTTCTAAGTGCTGTATCATCTGCAACTAGGCTTGTTTCAGTTACTTGAAGACGTTTCCCCACTCATCGAAGAGGCTTCTTCAGTTTTAACTAACTGGAGGGTAGTTGTAGTCTTTTAAACTCTGTGTGGGAGTGTCTGTACAGAGTCTTTAAGGACACGTGTGTCTCTGAGTTTCAGAGTTGTTAGGGGCTACTTGTGGGTAGCTGGTAATTCTACTGTTGCCTGGCCTTTGTCAAGATGGAGGAAGAATTAATTGTCATAATGATAACTTTAATAACCACCATGCAGCATTTTGGCTACTGATAATGTTTCAAATTCAAGGATCTATCACTCAAACCTGCATTTCAGGATTATAGTTCATCATCTAATTGATTACTGAAGCAACATGCTCCCCACCAAAACAGTGTTGCTTTTCTCAACACAATGCAATTTTGTGTCTGAAACAACATGTTCTCATTCCCAACACATCAAATACAGCAGCTTGTTCCGAGGCCTTAAGCTTCTGATGCTCTACCTACCTCTCTAGTGTCTGTTTACACATGAAGGGCTCTGCAGTCAAGTTAGTTGGTTAGGTTTAATGGGAAAAAAAACTAGTTTCTTCAAGTTTAGGTCGAAAAACTATTTAGTTTAGGTTTAGGACCTAAGATCATACTGTGGGTTAAAATAACTGTCAATTACAAATTGTTGTTTAGGGTTAGTGAATAACTGTGTCAGGTGACGTTAGTGACGTCACCCTTCGACTCTGAGTTTTCTCACTCTTTATAAAATGCACTAGAAGGGCGCTCCAAGTAGTGACACTAGAAATATGAACAGGCTGGTCTGAATTCATTCTGATAATTAGAAAAATGCTGAATTTTGGATCCAATAATGGATCCCGTACATGTAAATTTATGTATAATTGACTTTTATCTGTACTTTTAATACTTGAGGGCCCGTATTTTTATTTAAAGACTTTTATCTTAACGTTAGGAGTACTCCTAAATCGGACTAAAAGTTTTTATGTAGGAGTTGTTTCTTAAAAGTAATTCACAAAGCCTCTGAGACCTACTTTTAATTATGAAAACAATGACCTCCTAAACTAGAAGTAACTCTCTGTTGCTATGGATGACGTCATTTTATAAGGACGCACTTAGAAGCGGTGACAACGCTGATTGGTTGTTGAGTGACAGGGCAGCCCATTGAAAAGTCATTTAGGTTACATAATGCATGAAGTGAAAATAAAGAAGTTGCCTACAAGCCCATGACAAAGCCTATGAAAAGATACTGGATAAAGAAATGTATTTATAAGGAGAATTAATTGCATCGCAATTGGGGTCATTTTTTGTTTTTCTTAAGGTTTTTTGTGTTTTCCACACCTTTTTCTGCCTTTTTCCCGGTCGAGAATTATGGAGGCTGCATTGGGAATTATAATTGAAAGTTCTGACAGCATTTTGGGTGCAAATTCAGGAGGCTCATCATCAGAAGAGCGAAATCTCGAAAGGTGATTGATGGATTGCATGCATGGCAGCATGCGGTAAGGAAAATGTTTCCATCTTTCACCAGTGATTATATTAAAAATATCCATATCTAACCCTTGTGCTGCTCCAGCAAGGGCTCCGGTGTGATCGACCCGGGGGATAATGTCAGTAAATTAAAGTTAAAACACAGACTTCGCTTATCCTGTGCGAATGCGCCGCACGAAACACAGACATGGTGGGATCATTTCTAAATCACTTGAGGTCCCCAGGTAATACTAGTGCCGTGCGAAGAGCTGCAATTTCCCGTAGCCAAATACCGGAGTGTTGCCAAACATTTTAACTCCGGCGTTATTGGATTGTTTCAGTTGGTTGGGGACGTTATTGCGTCCCTCACCAACTCAACCACAACTTCAGTCCCTTCGCGGTCCATCCGACATTGTTTTAATAATTCCCTGTCATTTAGCGTCTCCAAAACATTCGGCTGTGACTAGGTCTTAGCGAGGTAGGAGTCCTCTGGACTACTTGTAAGGTCTCCCAGTCTTAGGTGCTACTTTTAGGCCTAAAATGTTTTGTGAATAACTCTTATTTTCAAAAATTAGGAGTCCTAAAGTTACGACTGACATGCCCATTATTTTTAGGAGTTGCTCCTAAATTCGTCTGTTAGGAGCTACTTTTAGCCTTAAGATTCTTTGTGAATACGGGCCCAGATTTTTTAAGACTTTAACTCAGGTAATATTCAAGTATGTGACTTTTACCTTTACCAGAGTAATATTTTAACAGGGCATTTTTGCTTTTACTCAAGTTTGAATTTTGGGTACTTATTTTCAACGCTGTCACACAGCCCTAAACATCTGTGGAGGAGGTTTTCTCAGTTTTTATTCAATTTGACAAGTTTTCTGTCTGATGTGTATATATTTTAACAGCCTTGAATTAGTTCTAAGGGCATATAGTTTTTGTTAGTCAATATAAAGAAGCATGTTTCCGCAATGACGTGGATAGAAATCTGAGTAAAAACTATAAAACTGGCGACCAATACTTTGAGTCATTCAGTTTTGCATGTTACACTGTTTTTTGGCTCAAGCAGGAGGGTCTTGTGACTGCACTGTACCAGAACTATTTTCCCAGCATCCATCAGCGAGCCAAGTCAGGAAGTCAGCAGGGGACTTACTCAATCCGAACTGGACATGACTCACAAATTATACACTGGCCGGGGAGTCTGCATATTAACAGCACACTGCATCCCTGTATATTAGTGGGAAGGAAACACTGGGCCCAGTATACATGAGCCCACACTGCACAGGAACAGAGTGGCAGTGAAATGAATGTCAGTGCATGAAAGGAAGGAGTGTTAAAAGGGAGGCAGGGAGAAAGCTTCCCCTCTATTTGGAATATTTAGAAAAACTTTGTATGAGGAATGCAATGATTATTGATATCTGTTTGACATTGTGTTCAGTTGACCTGCCCCTACAGTTAGATAAGTGTTCTCACTTGAGTGTTGATGAGTCCTAAAACAATTTCTTCCATTGAGGCCATGTGGCAAGTAGACTTCAGGCTGTCTGTATTTGTTGTGCTGTATCGTAGGCAACTGGATTTCTCTCATCCAAGAAGCTTCTTCAGTTCTAACTAACTGGAGGGGAGCTGCAGGCTTTTAAACTCTGTGTGGGAGTGTGTGTGGGAGTCTTACAGAGTTAAGGACACGTGTGAGCTCTGAGTTTCAGAGTGGTTGGGGCCACTTGTGGGTCGTTGGTCAAACCAGCCTTCATGTGGGTTTCTAGGGTTAGGTAAGCTCAGGTGTGAATGGTTGTTAAACTATCTGGGAGAGAACTCAGTACTGTATTGTAGGTTGGTGATAGAAATGTAGAAGACATCATTTTTAAAGGAATTTGTGATGAAAATCTTTGGTCATTTTAACTTAATCGTCCTAAAAATAACTGGCAGATTAATCACAATTGAATTCATCTGTGGCCCTGTGCTGTAAAAGGATTGAGCAGAAACAGTGCTACATTGAGCACCGGCCGTCAGTTGCCTGCCTGCACCCAATCCCTCTGCACTACCCCAGCATAGTGTCTAAGGATCAGCCTGTCAGTGCAGAGCTTTATAAGGGCCATGCAGGGCTTTGGTAATGGCAAGTACAACACACGGCCATGGCTGGTTAGCTCTGCTACAGCAACACATTGCTCTCCAAAAAACACCCCGCTTCTACTACCCCTCCACCCCCTCCTCCATTACTCTGCTCTCTTTACTTGTCTTAGTGCTCTCCTCAAAATGCTTCATGATTGCTTGTTGTTTGTTGTTTGTTCTTTAAAGGTCCCATATTATGAAAAACACGTTTTCTCTGGTCTTTACATATATAAACTGGTCCTCCCTGAGCCTGCCAACTCCCAGAATGAGGAAAGCAAACGATTCCTGCATGTTTTCTGCAGCCCACCCACTGGTAACACGGCGCTCCTACAGGCTGTTCAGATTCAGCTCCTTTCGTTACGTAACGCAAATTGCTCTGTTGTCGGTTGTAAAAATAAACATAAATGCCTATATTCTGTCCCAGCCACAGAAGAACAGAAGAGACAGTGGTTGTGTTTAATTTTTAACAACAACATGCCGGTTGCGGATCGTGTAAGTTTGTGTGTGTTAACCACTTCACATCGGACTGCTTCAGTAACGAGGGTCAGTACAAAGCTGGCTTTGCCTCGACACTGACCCTCATAAAAGGATCAGTCCCAACCATACGGGACCCAGCAACTGCACCCGAGCCACAGGTAAGTGTCGCCACGTTTCAATAGTATTTACAGTTGCCTACGAGTATGGTGAAGTCAGCTGGATTTTGGCTAACTAGTTAGCTCCACTTCGGTCCGCTATGCAATGGCGTTTGAACCATGTTTAATGTTAATAATATTACGATGGTCACAGTAAAAAGTCTGGAAACGTGCAGACTGGAGACAGAGACTATGAGACCAGTGTCCAAGAGTTTGGAGACTGTGTTTGAGACAAACGCAGCTTTCGCTAGCTGTAAGCCATTAGCTACATGGTAGTAACTGTAACAACACATACGAACAAACTAACATTATTCAGACACACTAACCATTCTGAAACGTCCCGCTGCAGCCGCAGAGTCTGTATTTCTTCAGCAGCCTCTCCTTCTGGGTCTGATTCTGGGTCAAACTGGTATGGTTGAATGAAGCAAGCGAGCAATAGAGATACATATATATACATTCACCATAACATTAGCGCATGCTACCGCTAGCGTAAGAGGCATCGTCTCCCTGAGAAGGCCGTGTAGCAGGCAAGGCTCTCCAAGTAGGCGTTGACAGATGGAGCTCATTAGCATTTAAAGGTGCAGGCACAGAAACAGCCTGCTCTCAGGAGACCTCAGCAGAGCTCACTTTAGCGACTTTTAGACAGCTGAAATTCAGAACCACAGATGGGTTTAGGGCAATGCATATTGAAGGGGTGGGTAGGGGTGGAACGGTTCATCAAAAAAATCTGTCCCGTTCGGTATGCTTGTCACGGTTCGGGGCGCGTGTTTACTGTTCGGTTTATGACGTGCAACGTAGCGTAAGCCTTGCGCCAGTAACCCAGTGAAGTTTTTTTTTTTCCATTTGGTACGAGGAGGTGTGTACTGTTGAGTGCTGCAGGTCCGTTGCAAAAATGTCAAGAGAAGACACAGGAAGAGCCCCAGAGTTGGAGGATGCGTTTCGTTTCGTTCTCCTGTGTGGGAGCATTTCGGATTAACTGTAACCTATGATGACAGCGGTAAAAAGTTGGTGGACAAAACTGTGACTGTATGCAAGCACTGCGCAACACGTGTTACTTATGCTAGCGGCAAAACTTCCAATATGCTAGCGCATCTGCGGAGACATCATCCCAGTGTGACACTTGACAGCACAAGAAAGAAAAAGTCGGGTAAGAAAAAGCAACTTCTGCTCCCCGCCGCCTTTAAACAGCCACTCGGTTGGAAGTCAGACAGGCCAAAAGCCATACATGATGTCCCAACTTGTTGAAACACCGTCTATGACATGATGGAGCATTATTTAGAACAGCAGGCTCCCATCTATTCTGCCCTAATTGGACAAGGATGTCAAGATGAATGTCAAGGACATTGCCATCTTGACTGACGACCTCATTAAAATTCTCAAACCTCTGAAGGTGACCACCCTCATGAGCACAGAAACATCACCTTCAGTGTCAATGATCATCCCTCTGCAAAAGATGATAATAAAATCCATGACACTAAGTGATGAGCATGGTCCCACCATCAGAGATGCTAGGGCAGCCATCACCAAAGACCTGCAAGACAGATACAGAAACCTTGATCTTCAGAACTATCTTCACAGAGCCACAGCACAGGATCAAGTCCCTGCCTTATCTGGAAGAAGCGTCTCGTCAGAAAATCTTCAGTGATATTATCACAGACATTGTGGAAAATGAGGAGCAGGTATTGTGATTTCATTTTGTATATAACTAAATTTAATTTAATTTGTCATGAATTATCATAATCATATTGATGTATGTTTTTTTAAATTTTTTTTATTAAAGCCTATTTGTGCCTTAAGAATATATTTTCCCCACTGCCCGGTACGGGCACCTTTAGTGGGGCGAAGGCAAAACCAGAGTCTGTGATGTATTATAACAACACCAAGAATGGCGTGGATGTCCCGGACCAGATGGCAAGGGAGTACTCCGTCAAAGGCGGAAAGATGGCCAGTGGTGGTCTTCTATAACATCCTCGACCTGGCTGGGGTCAATGCCGCCACCTTATTCAAGCAGTGCACCAGCAGCAGGAGAGCCCGGAGGAAAGTCCTGCAGCAGCTGGCAGAGGAGCTGAGGGCGGAATACATGGAGGGGAAAGGGGGCGTGGCAGTCGGCACAAGGTGGACAGCAGCGGAAACAACCACCGCAGCAGCAGCAGGCACAGAGACGGAGGCAGTACCGGTCCGAAAGAGCTGCCAGCAGAACCAAACGTCACAAGCCTGTGTGTGGTAACTGTGTGAGGAGAGCGGAGATAATCTGCGGAGACTGTGACCAGTGACTATGTCCTAGTTATCTGCGCTAAGTTGCTCTCCTTTAACTATCCGGATGTCAGTCACAGTAAATTGAAATTGAATTTTGAGAACTGAATTTGAATTGTGAGAACTGAATGTGAAAACATATATAGAGTTGAATTTTCAAATTATTATATTCAAATTCAGTTTTTCAGTGCAATGATTCAAATTAAACAATACAAATTCAAATTATGTGATTCAAATTCAGTTTTTTAATGCAATTATTCAAGTTTAGCCATTCAAATTCAAATATTGATGATTCAAATTCAGTTTCTAGTGGCACATATTTCAGCCCATAATCCACTTGCATGGTGGAAAAGCAACGAACACAAATATCCTCACATTGCCAAGTTGGCACGACATTACCTCACTGTTCAAGGTACATCTGTACCAAGTGAGAGAGATTTCTTAACAGCAGGGAACATTGTTACTGCAAGTAGATCTTTCAAATCTCACTTCACTTTAATTTATGATTGTTACAGTGATGTGCTTAATCCCTAATCAAGCTGCCTCATTATTTCAGTTGTTGCATGATTGCATGAAATGTATGAATATCATGACATGACTATCTGATTAAAAAAAAAAATCTAATTATTCGGCTATAGATCTGATACATGGTATTTTAGTGTAAAAAAATAGAAAAAAAGACCTGTGACCCCAAAACTGTGATATGAATCGAACTGTGGATTTTGTGAACTGTTCCACCCCTAGAATACAGTGTTGTTGAAAAACAGTATAATATGGGACCTTTAAAACTTCTGAACAACAACTTTATCACATGCTTTATTGAACTGAAACTTCAACACATCCACTGAAAAACAATTATTTCAAAAAAGGTAAGTCAAGAACACCTTATCTCTTACCTGAAAATTGAGCCAAACATACAGGGTTGTGTAACATTTCAATGTCATATTGTTAGATTTTTCTTATTGTTCTTTAATAACATTGTCTAAGGGCCCGACACTCCAGAGCGACAAATGGCCATAGGCCAATGTTGTAACCATCGATGAACGTCTGTGGCCATGGTTGCTGCAGTGTTTCAACTGAGTACATCGAATCTGGGGCAGAGCCCGCCAGTGAGAAACAGAAAAATAAAATGTAAGAAGTGCTTTTGAAGCGATTTCATAATATATTTTGTACTGCAATACATCTTAAAACACAGTGTTGTTTAAAGGCCAGATTGCCAAGCCCTACACATATAATTAAATGGATTCATTGAAGTTCCATTGTAGATTTAGATACAGAGCTCACTTGGCTAAAGAGCTAACACTCTGTTTGTTTATAGTAATGTTAATTTTGAGACATGTCGACAATATATTGCAGTTTCCACTTCAGCAGTCCTCCTGGTTCTCTGCAGCCTGTCTAGCTTTAGTAGAGTCTCTGAGGCTAGAGATTCCTGCAAAGCCTCCGCTGATCCTCTGTGGACTAAATACAACCCAGCACCTCCCTGCCACCCTCTCTGTCTTCCCATGCCCCAACCAGTCTGCCCTGTAATGGGTTCACTCTCCCAAACAATCCTTTCATTCCTCAATGCTCTGAATATCCCTTTTGCTGCCTTTCTCTCTGACCAGCAGCCCCTCCTCCTCCCTCCTAGCCCTCTTACCCTTCCTCCATCCCTTTTCTGTATCCCTTTAGGAGTGTGTCCATGAGTTTAGAAGAGGGGCCTGGTGTGTTTCTCAGCGGCTGGTCTTGTCTGATGAGGTGGGGCCATCTCTCTCCCATGGGGAACATGCTATGTCGGACTTTGTCTCCATGAACGTCACACTGAGCCCTTTGCCCTTGTAATAGAGGCTGAATTGAGTTCTAAAGTTCTACCTGCTTTTCAGTTCAGAGTACGGGAGCTTTTTGAACAGCAACATGTGTATACTTCGTACAACATATTTCCATGTCAGTTCTGACACTTTCCAAAAAAGCAACCAAACAAGATATTTTATGCGCACTGCAACATCAGGAAATCCGAACCATTTCTCCTCATTTATGCACTGGCACTTATTTTTCCCTGTTGGCAAAGTTATAAAAAACATTTTGTATATTTATTATGTTGTGCTGCAGAAAGAGCAGAGCCTTTCTTCTCTGCCATTCCTCTGCTTAATGTATGCGTGTGACTGGGTGAGATGGTTGAACACAGCATGGTGAGCAACAGAAAGGAGATGGTGGATTGCAAGGAAGCTGTTGCATTATTCATCATGTTGGATAAGGTTTAATTAAAAGTGTTGCTCGGCATTGTGAGAGGAATGAATGTGTGTTTTGCCTCGCCTGTCGCTGCCTCATTCATGTTCACCATGCTCGACTTATCAAAGCAGTCCCTTGGCCCCTCCCCTTTGCCAGTGTAAGTTAGCATAATGCCACAGTCCAAAACCTTGTGATTAGTGGAAGAGAATGCACGGCACAGAGCTTCAATGCAGCAGTGGCTGGCCCTCGCTAGGCACTGTGAAGAATTCTAGTGGCACAAAACAAGCAGCTATAGCAGGAAGTGTTTATGTGTTGATGCAGTGTTTTTGTCTGGCATTGGATGGTACCACTGTGTTTGTTTCCGTCTGAATTCTGGACTCTCAATGAATAGATTTTATCAGTTAGTGTTATGTGAGAATTGTCAAGAGAGCACAAAAAGATTATATTAAAAAGTGCCTGCATTGCTACCTTGTACCTACTATTGCTTTCGGGGATATATTTAAACAATTTCGTCTGTTGCAAGACTCGGTGGAGACTTTTTGCATCACAGTTCCTAAAGGAAGATTTCTTATTGTGAACAAATTCCATGAAACTACTGTTCCAGGAAACAGTCAGTCCATCTCTTAATGCTTTTTGACTTTTCCCGCCTTATTTGTGGCATTCAGCCATGAGCTCATTTGTTCCTACTAGAGATCTCAAAAGTCAAAAGGAATAATTCAGTGGGCACCCTGTCTGTGGTGGGTGCACAAGATGAATTAATGATTAATGATTAATGATTACATCTTATCAAATTGATTTCACATCTCAGAACTTTCAGAGATTTGCATTATTTCATTTGTTTGGTCCATTTTATATTTAAAAACAAGGCCCTATATACTTCATTTGTTTAGGATAATCCCGCAAAGCTGTTTTGCTTTTATGATCCAGAAATGTTTTGTAGATCACAAAACTTCACCTGACTTTCCATCGGCATTAGGGTGAGTAGATAATTACTGTTCTTTAAATTGGTACAGCTTGGTTCCGTAGTTTTATCAACAGTTCTCAAAGTTGAATGTTTAAGTTGAAAGAAATGTGCACTAGAATAGGAAGTATTTTCAGAGGTGGATTAACGCCTGCTCTTATTCCTTGAAATGCATGAGAAATTATTCAAAAATGCCTATCCCAGTCCAGCCCAAAATCGATACAAAACTCTTGTTGAACCAGGAGTCTTTTGTAGATAAAAGCATGAAAAAGCTAACAAGGTCATGTCGACCAGCTTTAAAAAACACCATTTGTGTCCCATGAGCCTGAAGCTGTTGTGGGTTAAACATAGAGAGAATGACAGACTGAAGTCAGTAAAGAGTTGTGAGAGTGTGTCACCTTGCATATTTTCTCTAGAAAGCAGACATTTATAAGATTTAAAATCACATTATAATTGAGTATTGCAGGCAAGGCTAGTTCTATTTCATCCTTACTGACCGCCAGAGGCGGTGCTTCAGCACTGGTCGACTGGTGCAGTGGATGTGGGTGCTCCTGCTTCCCCTGCCGCCATGTTCGAACCAGAGGAGGACATGCTGTCCATGGCGGCTTCAGTCACTGAGTTCACTGAATATGGGGCGGACGTGGTCCCCCAGGATGCTGCCCCTCACACCTCGGGGGCAAGCTCCTGCTCCTCAGCCCGCAGTTGCGGTGCTGGGTCCGAGGATAACTCCATGGGTGCCATCATCCGTATGGCCTTGGCCCGCCTGCAGTTGGATGTTCCACAGGCTCAGCCTGCTCCCGCCAGTGCTTTCTTTAGGCGTGGTCCAGCGCCTGCCACCTTTACTGTGCCTCCGTCAGATGAATACCTGAAGGGGTTGCACGCATGCTGGAGAGATACTAGAGCCCTCTCTCATGCAACATCAGATGGCCGGACCCTGGCAGCTATGCAGGATGCAGCCAAGTTCGGCTTGGCCCACATGCCAGCGGTTGAGCCGGCTATAGCTGCTCTCATTGTTTCACCTGATGAAGCTCTGAGGCCGGATGCCAGGTGTCTGCGCCCCCAGTGTCGGGCTACGGACGACCTGCTCTCTAAAGCATATGATGCAGCAGCACGCATGGGACGCATTGGAAATTTCCTTTCGCATCCGATGCTTGCTCTCTCAGCATCCCTGCAGGAGGCTACGCTAGTCGCTTCCATCCACAGCTGTGGCGACGCATCTCTGCAGGCATTTTCTCTGATGTCCACAGAACTGGGGCGCCTGATGTTCACACTTGTCCAGGCTTGCCGCCAGGTGTGGCTAGCACAGTCACCTCTCACCGAGGCATGTCGGAGAACCCTCCGCAGTGTCCCAGTGGAGCCCGGTGAGATTTTTGGGTCGGCTGCTGTAGAGGCACTTGAGCGCACAGTCCAGGCCAGGCAGACTCGACCTTTGACGCTGCCCGTCGTCCCCCCAGGGCCTCTAGAGGCCGGGGGTCCAGACGCTGAGAATCCGGGGCCGGTCGTCGGCTGTTTTTCCCAGCAGCAGCTCAGCTACTGGGCTGCTTCCACCACGGACCCTTGGGTGATTTCCACCTTAACCCACAGGTACAAACTGCAGTTCCGACGCCGGCCCCCGGCCTTCGGCAGGGTCAGGATGACCATCATACGCAACCCGGCAAAAGCCCATGCCCTCGACCAGGAGTTGTCCACCCTCCTGGACAAGGGTGCCATCGAGCCAGTAGACCCCCCTCACCCGGGGTGACTTTCTTGTCGAAAAGAAAGACAGCGGACTCCGCCCTATCCTCGACCTGAGGGGACTCAACAGGTTCCTGAAGGTGTTGAGGTCCCACATGCTCAGTACTGCAGAGGTTCTGCGTACGGTTGCCAGAGGGGAATGGTTTACCTCAATAGACTTGAAAGACACATACTTTCATGTCCCCATAGCACCACACCACAGACAATTTCTGCGGTTTGCTTTTCAGGGCCACCATTTTCAGTTCAGGGTGCTCCCGTTCGGCCTCTCCCTTTCCCCACGGGTGTTCACCAGGTGTGTGGCGGCAGACGCATCCCTCTCAGGGTGGGGTGCTGTGTGGCAGAACCAGACAGCTCAAGGCCTGTGGCCTGCACAGGACCGCTCGGACCATATCAATGTGCTGGAGCTGCAGGCAGTGCACATGGCACTGCAGCTTTTTCTTCCATTCCTGAGAGGGAGGCATGTGCTAGTACGGTCAGACAACATCTCAACCGTCTCTCACATAAACCACCAAGGGGGAACCAGGTCTGCACGGCTGTTGCAGGTGTCCCGGGATCTCCTGTTGTGGGCGGCCCCCCACCTAGCCAGCATAAGGGCGATGTACTTGCCTGGGGAACAGAACCGGGCCGCAGATTTCCTATCACGTTGCAAGCCTCCACCGGGGGAATAGCGGCACAAACACAAAATAAACAACATAAACAAAGAAAAACAGGAGGTATAGATTGACTCATCATGGTGAGAGTACAGTGCAATGATTTCATGCCTGGTTGTTGGCCCTACGCTTTCTGCACTGCAGGGTTTGTTATTAAGAGAGTGTGTGTGTGTGCGTGTGTGTGTGTGTGTGTGTGTGTGTGTGTGTGCGTGTCTGTCTGTCCGTCTGTCTGTCTTTCTGCAGCTTTATGTGTGTGTTACCTGGGAGATCAACTTAAGGGACAGAGAGCAATGGTATCGAGGGGAGGAGGGTGTGGTGTATGGAATTAGATTTGTGCCAAAAGAAATAAAGAAAACTTCTTAAATGTCAAACACAAATAGGAATTTGAGAGAACATAAAACTAATAAAAAAATTAAAATGTGCAACTTGCAATCAAATAATTTGTCAAATAGTGTAAAGTATTGGTGTTTTACTCTTCTAATAATGCATTATTTTGTTTACGGTTCCCTCTGCTTCTCTCTCTCCGCTCAGACTTTTGCGCTGACTCTCAGCCTTGCGGTCTCTCTGCAGCTCTGTGTCATTTGCGCTCCCTGACTTTTTGTTTGCAATTTTGGCACAGTCCTCTCGGGTGGGCGGGCCTTTTCCTCATTGGCTAATTAGTTTGTGACTGACACAACACGAATACAAGGCCACAACACGGATGCAAAAGCCACAACACCAATACAAAAGCCACAACATGAATGCAAAAGCCACAACACGAATGCAAAAGCCACAACACGAATGCAAAAGCCACAACACGAATGCAAAAGCCACAACACGAATACAAAAGTCACAATGGAAGTGATCCACATCGGAAGTGACTCACAACGGAAGTGACCTAAAACGGAAGTGAACAGCAACGGATGTTGACAATGCAGCGGATTGTTGCTGCCATTTTTAGGACCCGTGTGCCGGCTGTCTCTGGGCAACACAGAGTCCAACTTCGTCGCAGACTTTTTTTCCAGGCTCTCTCCTGTTTTGTCCAAGTCTCTGTGTATCTGTTTCTGAGCTCCGGTCTCTATATGCGTATGGAGTGTGGTAGTATAGTACGGAGCTAACGAGCTTCGGGGCGCCGAGCACGGAGAATTAGCCCCAGTTAGCACAACAATAGAACAGCAGGCTTTTCTCGCTTGTTTTGTTGCAGCGACAGCAGCGCTCCGGTCTGCTCCCCAAGCTCTGTACCACCATACCGCTGTACACGCAGACAGAGACCGGACAAAAAAGGAGAGTGCTTGGAGAAAATCAGAGAGGAAGTTGGACTACTTGCGCAGAAAAAAAAGGAATTTGAGCGGAAAAGAAAACGAAATGAAACTGTGAATGTTATTTGCTTGGCTGACTTCCTGATCTGTACTGCTTATCTCTGAAGCGCTACCTCTCCTTTACTTTCTGCTCAGGTGCCATGTTGAGCACATGCAGCTATAATGTAAAGATGATTGTGTTGGCTGTTAAGGCTGTAAAATCTGCCTGAATTTCATATCTAACCCACAAACTGTCTCATCATTGATGGTTGCTATTTGACTGTATTATTTATAATCTTGTCATATGATCCAGTCAGTATGACCTACTTCTGTTCTGATGGATACAGCATGATGCTGTTTGATTGATTGTACAAAGCACAAGAGGGTCCAGTTTGTGTCAACACTTACATCACATATTATCTGTGTCAGACAGAGAGGCTGCAACAAAAACACACTATCAGCACAAAGACAGGACAGTAAAGTGTACAGTAGTTGTGGCCCTCATCACAGTCTCTAAGCACAGTCAAGGGGAGGGGATTTGGCTGGATTATTGGCCAAGTATAGGACTTTGATTCAAGAGGCTGAGGTTGGAATCCTTGGAATCAGTAACCAGTATCAGTATCCCGAACCTAACAATACGTGGGATTGTTAGGTTCGGGATACTGATACTGTAAGGACCTGTCATCTTAGCCAGAGATCCGATCTGGTTCCAGACTCTGGAATCGTTGCTCAAATCTCCCATATGATCACAGATTGAAACATGGCTGGTGTTGAGCTCATTAACTGCTGGTGGAGGAACAATCATCCAATAGAGCTTTCTAGGTGTAAGACAGAATGAGTATATCATCTTCCTTTCCAGCTATATCCAGAAAAATAATGGTAGAAATGGCCGCAAAAAAGGTGAATTAGAATTGCATGAATTAGATAGTCACAGTTCACAGGTAGGGATGGGAGCGGAGAATCAGAACAGTTGAACACGAGTTCAAAATTGTCCAAACCAGCAGATTCATATGCCTCTGAGCTTATCAAGTCCTTTTGATCATTGTCTATTTCTATGACAGTTGCACATTGCAAAACAATTAACTCAATCTCATGTGTCTACACTGCTGGACATTTGCAACAAGAAGGAGTCATGACGGTGAGGAAGGAATATTTTCACTGAGAAATATTACAACAGTGTTAGATGTAATTTCTGTAAAATGATCAAGTAAACATCAGCAATATGCTAAAATATCTCTGGAGGCAACATATGTCATATGCAAATGTCCAGAAGTACATTACGTTTTAAACCCAATAATTGTGTGCATTTGCTGTTACATTTATTGAACATCAGCAGATATTCAGCAGCACCTTCAGTCTGAAATATCAGTGCCAGTATTGGCTTTGACAAGGCGTTATCAGTCGAAACCCAGTGTACAATATGTCCGCCTGCTCGCTGCAGTGCAGCCTGATAATTAGTGTTTTTAAGTGAAAATGGGATCTCTGGTGGTTTATCATGGGCTGTGAGGTTCATAGAGATTATTTGCTCTTCAGTCTCTGCTCATCTCATGTGTGTGTGTGTGTGTTTGTGTGTGTGTGTGTGTCTGTCTGTCTGTTTGTCTGTCTGCAGGTGTGCGTGTGTGAATGTTTTAGTGCAACAGGCTTGAAACAAAGTGGCTGCTCTAACAGAAGGCATGATTACTCTCAAGCAGGGGTGTATAGATGGAAGCAGGAGGTAGGAGGGTAGATGGAGGAGGCAGCACTAGACCCACACTGTCATCCTCAGAAAAAACTCCTCTTACATGATGTTTAGGCTGGGCACTATTGATATAGTCGAAGTCTTTAGAGTATATGACTTCAACAGGGAGCAAGTGAAAATATTACACTTAGAAAAGCTCATCTTGACAGCCTCAGTGCCAGACCCCATGCATGGAAAATGAATTATACATATTCTTGATTAACCAGCTGAGTCCCTGTGCACAATCCCTGAGCAAACACATGCTTTTTGGAATAAATTAAAGCCCAAAAAATTCAGTTTTAGCATCAGCAGGAGCTTCTAAATAATTATGTAAATATGAAACAAATTTTCCCAAGCAGATATCCTCCTCTGCAATCCTCCTCCATCATTGTTATGCATGCCTCGTAAATTAACTAAACTTTGCAGATCGTTATACTTACATAAAATAGGCTAATTAATACACTTGACAATAGAGTTCTCCAGAGGGGGCGATGTTGAACTAAATCTTCATCACACAGAATTGTAAACCATAGGCCAGACAGCAGCAGGCTAAGCTGCTCCCTTGCAGAAGCTGCATGAGGACAAAAGATGAAGGATTTAATAAAGGATCACATGCCTAAATATTTTCCTACTTATTCACTCCATGGTGTTTCTTGTACAGTTGTACAGAGGAAGTAAAGTAGAAGGAGCAAAAAATTTGCATGGAGACCAGCTTTGCAGTCCCTCATTTGGTTGTTTTTGTGTTTGTCTGCATTTCTATCTGCAAGAGAGAAGACAACACAGAGCTTATTTTCCAAACCAATGGTCCTTCATATTACAGGCCCTACCCTTCCAGATCTTTCCAAAAACCCGACAAGACATCACAAAAGATGGCACCGAGTGCTGAGCAGTGTCAGTGGAGCTCTTTGGTCTTCACACTGCTGTTTCTGTGTCAGCGCATCATTTGAATATGGATTATGGAATGTACAGCTGGTGAGGAGGAGGGGGTTTGACTGCCTAATTACATAGCCTGTTATAATGACCATTCCTATCCCATCTCACTCTCTTCCATCCTTGAGAAAATCTAATGAGGACAGAGCATGAATCTAATGTAAATCCATGAACTCTGTTGCTATCCTTGTTTTCTATAGGGAAGACATATAAGGATAACGATTGCATGATTAGATTCAGTGGAGTGTTCTTCAGCCCTTTGCCCCTTTACTGGCATTCTCTTTATGAGAGGAAGTAGCCTGTATTTTTATTTATTTTTTCAGTGAGAGAAGGTGAAAGGTGTTGAATGGCCAAACCGTACATTAATTGTTATTATTAAGTCTGCCCCAAAGCCCAAGGTCTCAGAACTGTGAACTTGAAGCTCTGTGTACCTGTGTACAGCCACAGAACCAGCTGTCTCTACACCCTATATCATCAGATTGAATATGCTATATACATATTGGAGAGACAAAGTTGATCAAAAAATGACTGATTCCAGGTGTCCCCAACAGGTTTGGTGCTCCTTATCATTTTTACAAGTCTTTGGAGCTCTCCTGGAGGGATGAACAGCACCCTTCTATAACCTATATAACTCTATTTATTGTTTTAATGATGGCACTGCTAGTATTCAGACGGGTTGAGATCTATTCGCTGTGAAGGCAAAATCGTATGATTCATATCATTCAAAAACAGCAGCCTGGTCAGTGGCCCTACATTTCTTAGTTTGACGCTGTAATTACTCCTATAGCGCCACAGATTGATGCACCAGTCTAATGCAGTGAGCCACAAAGGTCTGGGTTGATGGGTGGTTGAATGGTTCATACACCGACTTTAGCCCCAGAGACCACGCTTTGTGTCCGTTTGTGTTCAATGGTCAAGACTGATTTGTTTTAAAGCTGACGTAAATAAATGACAATGATACGTTATTTGTTGTATGGAACGTAGCTATTTTAGCCCTAAATGTGGTCTTTTCTTAAACCTAACAAGAAGTTTTGGTACCTAAATGTAACTGACATTTTTCTCAACAATAACAGCAGAATATATGAAATTAAATGTATTACAAATATGGACATGAGGGCTTGGACCCCACCCACCCTCATTTTCAAAATGTAATGCAGTAACATTTGCTCAGATTTCGTTTTTATTGACCTACTTTTTGCAAAAAAAGTACATTTAATAAGTCAGTATACAAGTCTGATATTTATGTACTCTCTCCATCCCTACTACACACCCAATGACCGCCCCATTTTCTACCATCTTACATATTGTTACTGTGGTGTATGAAAATAGAATATTATTATTATTAACTGAATTACATAAATGTAGTGGTTCACATAAAATTGAAGTTTGCAATTGTATGGAATTGCTAAGGTGACATTAGAGTCCTGTTCAGTGATTGGTCAATATGAAAAGGGAGTGACCGTTTGTGTGTGTCTCCATGGTTACGGTTCAGTTTATGGTCGGGCTGTCGAAGTCGCCGGTGTTAATCGAGATGTTCTGTGCGATATAAATAAATAAGCGAGAAACTAAAGATCAACTACGGCTCGGAGTCATCATCAGGAACACACACCCCGGTACACAAAAATGGCGACGAGGATGATTATTTTTTGGTAATTATTTTTACCTCAAAATACGACGATGACCAACCAAGTTGGCAGTTGACTAACGTTAATGTTAGCAACGGACAGTGACAGCTAGCAGCGCGAGCCAGAAAACGTTAATGGCAACTAACGTAAGCTGTCATGGCTATGTTTAGCACAGAGGCAGGCTTATGCTTCTATGAAGCTATCGAGAACTTCGAGGCGTATGAGGAGCGTTTTCATCAGTTTGTGGAGGCCAACGAGATAGAAGATGACCGAAAGAGAGCGTTTTTTCTGGCAGTCGTCGGTCCAAAGACGTTCGCTCTCCTGAAGGACTTGCTAGCACCACAGAAGCCGGGTGAGGCTACGCTGAAGGAGCTAACGGAAGCTCTATGGGGCTTTTATCAGCCAAAACGAAATGTACTTAGTGAAAGGTACGTTTTCAGATGCAGAACATCTACTAGAATCCACTACTTTCAGTACTGGCATTGGCATACATTGTGTTGTACAGAAAGTCCCTCTGGACAATGTCTAATGATACTAGAAAAGTGGAAAAATCTACAAGCTACAAGGTGGCACTACATAAAACATCGTGGAGTATTCTAAATTAAAAGGCTTCTTCATGTGTTGCATGCATTCCAGGGCAATCTCCTTAACTTTTGGTGTCACTAGTGGAGAGTTTTACTGTTCATATACTGTCTACATAGGACCAAACACTACTGCGCATATCCCCAAACAAACTTGCAAAAAGAGACACAGACAATGAAAGACACATCCACATACATCTATGTAGATGTTACTCACAGTCTCTCCCACATCCTAAATGCCTACATTTTCTCTATTTGTCATTGCCCTGTCTGTCTCTATTTACCTATAATCCCATTTGGAAGAGAGAGGAGAATGTACAGAAATAGAATGGTATGTTCAAGCTGATTTCCTCACTTAATGCAGCCTTTTAGGCCTCAATAAAGCAGCGTTCACAGCCAGCAGAAGCAGCCCCTTCACTGTGATGGAGGAAGACTAACATGTTTAGATGGCCCATTTAGTATTGGGTACAAGCTCACAGGCCCTTGAATGGTAATAATGGAAATATAGCTACCTTATCGTTGCATAACATTTACCGGGTTCAAGCTTGATTGAATATTGAGCACAAAATGTTTTGCAGTGGAAAGAGCTGGTATAAAATGTCCCACGATTAAGTTTTCAAATCGTTGTCATCCATTCCGATGCAAGGTTGATAAGCAAACCCTCTCCAGTTTGCTTATCAACCTGGCATCGGAGTGGACGACGCCATCATCTTCCTCCTGGACAGATCACTGTCTCACCTGGAGAAGTCTGTAAGCACTGTGAGGATCATGTTCTTTGATTTCTCCAGTGCTTTTAACACTATACAGCCTGCACTCCTGGGGGACAAGCTGGAGCTCGCAGGGGTGAACCAACAACTCACATCCTGGATCCTGGATTACCTAACTAAATGGCCACAGTATGTGAGGACTCGGGACTACGTGTTGGACACAGTGATCTGCAGCACGGCAGCCCCACAGGAAACGGTCCTGGCCCCTTTCCTCTTCACCCTGTACACCGCAGACTTCTACCACCAATCACCTCACTGCCATCTACAAAAGTTCTCTGACGACTCTGCTATCGTCGGCCTCATCAGGGACGGGGATGACAGAGCCTACAGAGAACTTATTCAACACTTTGTGGACTGGTGCCAGCGGAACCACCTCCAGCTCAACGCCGGGAAAACCAAAGAGCTGGTGGTGGATTTCCGCAGGCACAAACAACCCTGCACACAGGTGAACATCCTAGAAACGGACATTGAGATGGTGACATCTTACAAGTACCTGGGAGTTCTCCTGAACAATAAACTGGACTGAACTGACCACACTGCAGCAACATACAAGAAAGGTCAGAGCAGACTGTATCTGCTGAGGAAGCTCAGGTCCTTTGGAGTGCAGGGGGCACTCCTGACCTCTTTCTAATACTGTGTGGTGGCATTAGCCATTTTCTATGGAGTAGTCTGCTGGAGCAGCAGCATCTCAGCAGCAGACAGGAGGAGACTTGATAAACTTATCAAGAAGGCCAGCTCCACCCTGGGATGCCCTCTTGACCCAGTGCAGGTGGTGGGAGAGAGCAGGATGATGGACAAGCTGTCATCACTGCTGGTGCAGGAGTCCCACTCCCTGCAGGTCACTCTCACAGCTCTGGGCAGCTCCTTCAGAAACAGACTGATACACCCTAAGTGTGTGAAGGAGAGGTATCGAAGGTCCTTCCTTCCTGCTCCTGTCAGATTGTATAACCAGCACTGCTCCCTATAGACCTCCCCCGGTACTCTGCACTGTGCAATAAGCCTGTACAAACTAATTTCAACACCCATATTTATTATCTATATTTAAAATCTGTATATAAAAATGTGTTGCTCACTTTTTGCACTATTCATGTAAATATGTACATATGTTGATTCTATTTTTCTTTCCTTTTTAATTATCTTGTAAAAAAACAGAAGAATCAGTGATATGTGTTTCAGGTATATTTTCTCTATGTGTTCAAGCAGAAGCAATGGCTCATCGATGCTGTCTCCAGCCCAACAATTCAAAATGTCAGGGTGGCTTTCCAGACAAATGGAATAGGATAGTGTCCATATTCCAGTGTGGACAACACCCAGTCTTTTCAACACAAACTGTAATTCACAGGAAAGTGACATCACAGCTGCCAGAATGCCACCACAGCTATATGATCTTGCATCTTAGCTCTCAAGACCAACCGCCTATTACATACTTCTGAGACAGAGAAGAAAGCGATGTATGAAATGTTTAGAGAGTGTGTATGCAGGGTCCAAGCAGGCTTGCGAGAAGCATAAACAGAGGGGTAGCAGCAGACTCCCACTGACACCACAGAGCTCTAAAATTAACCTACTGGCCTCTTGGCTTTTCACTTGACCGTACAACCCCAACAGTTGGCTGCAGTGGGAGTCTGCTCTCCACACTGTCATTTCAAAGCTGTATGGAGCCCAGAATGCAACAGCCCAGTATTTACGTTCACCTCTTATGAAATGTTGTGTTTTTTACTGTAGAATCACAACTTTCCTCATCAGAAAAATGACAGCATGTTGTTAGCTCAAACACTTGAAGTCCAATGTTTACTTTGTCTTGACAACCCAGTGCAGAGGTAGGACGTTGTTTAACACTACTCATTTTCTTACCCCTATATTCCACTGAGACCGTTACGGCCCGATATGATTGCCATGGCCGTTGTAGTCAATGCTCATGTTTCAACCAGCTGCGCCATGGCACGTCTCAGCAGCATCCGAGAAGTGGCTCACCGCTCTGCTCTGTGGAGAATATGCGGCAACTCTATTTTTTACGGAGACGGACCCTAGTCGTGTCAAGTTGAACAGAGCAGATTGTGCCAAGCAGGAAGTCACACACAGGAACAGCATAGTACATCCGGTCAACTTTCCAAATAAAACACCCTGTACCATTTTGGGATCATGTTTCACTTCACTATGTCGAACGCTAAAGTACATTTATATTTAAGTACATAACCTACATAACCCATGGTAGAAGCACAAATATATGACAAAATAAGCAAACTCTCAGGAGGTCTACTGTATCAGTCGGCTGCTCACTCTGCTTCTGCAATGCTCTCAGTCGGATCTACAGTAGCGTGGAGGACGGAGCAAAATAGCGTTGTACATGTGACATCATAGACACAGACCAGGGATTAGGGTGCTGACACACCAGGCCAATGGCCAGATGTCCATCAATGTTGGGGCTGGTGTGGTGTTTATCATTACAGCGATTTCTATATCCGCAGTCATACAGTTTCCGTTTTTGAATGGTGAATAGGCACTTCTGCCATCTGATTTGACACCACAGACTGAGGTGTGCGTCCTGTCACCTAAGCTTTAATCCAAGTAGTGTGGATTGTCCCTTGAGAGCATGCATCTGCACTCAAGGAATGAAGATATTTGGATATTTGTTTACCTGTTCTGTAAAGGCCTGATTTATTCTAATATACTGCCATGCAGAGACAAAATCTAATCTAGTTTCATAACTTTAAAAATGCCCTAAAAAACATTATGTTAAATTTGAAGTTAAAGGAACAATGAATTGAACTTATAACACCAGACAAGCACACCCTACTGCATACAGTGGAGAGCAACATCATTGGCTACATTAGGCAAATTATGCTGTATCACCAGCACAGACAAATAATGTTAGGGATCACTGCTCTTGAATCAAATCCTAACTATCCTCCAGACTTCATGAACCTACCCTGTATGTGACAAAGTGTGCCTTACTGTGACTCCTGTGGTACTGTTTTAAGACCAGTTGTCACTGATTATATTAGAAATGAGTCTCTCAATGCAGGGAATGCTTGGTGGCCCTAAAAAAGATAAAACAGGATGGAGAACAGGCTTTTAAAGTAATGCAAAACTCTTTACTCTTCTATCATTTTCATGGCAGACTTATCTTGAGAGAGATTAGGCTCGTTGCGGTGTGTTGACGTCTTCATCGTGAGCCTCAGTTGGGTGAAGGTTTAAGCCTCACTGTATAAATAGCCTGTCAAAGAGATCAAACTGTGCAGTGTTTCGCAATGTTCAGGCTATGTTAACTGGTCATAGAGAAAGAAAATATTCATAAGGTTATTCCTTCCAATTGATCGGAGTCTAAGGATAGACAATGTCCTGTGGTCAGTCTGTCGATCAGTCTTAAAGTTTGTGCATAGAGCAAGTTAACTTTTTCAAGTTTGGGTAAATCACATTATACTCACGCACTCTGTTACTTTACTTTGGTGGTCACAGCCACAATTCCACTTCCTTGCAGCTTGAAAAAATTCTAAAAAAGCCTTGATTTTGACATGAGGAACCTCCTGATACCATGTATATAGACTGGTGATTGAATGATACAGGCTGCAGTATAAGTCATATGGATATAGAGGTTAGAATAGGTAAATGAATGCCAGCAAAGCATTGATCTTTCCCCCAATGATCAATCAGAGAACAGCGATGTATATGGAGATGGGATGTTATCACAGGGTTTTAGCTCAACAGGGTGTCCCCCTCTGCTCTGCTGATGTCAGTTGATTTGTCATACAGGCCTACGACAGTGTAGTTTCAGTAGGTTCTGTCAGTATACTGAATGTTTGCAGAGGTACAGCTGTCTACTGAGATCTTTCTGATAAAACTTAGTAACCTCTTAAGACCTGAGCTGTTTTTTGACATGCATTTTTAATTTCTCTTTGCTTTTTGGGCTTATTGGGACCTGATAAGTATAAGAACTAAGCATCATATTTTGACATAATGTAGTTTTTGAGAAAAATGATGTCCACATATGCAGAAATAGAATTAAGAATTAAGGCATAGACAACCCAAAATGTGATGTCCACGTATGTGGACACCAGGTCTTATCTATGTTGTCATCAAAATGCAGCAATGCTTTGTGCAGGAGCAGTTTTTATTCACTTAGATAAGGTTGAACAGCGACAATCATCACTCGCCTTCCCTGAGGCCCTTTAAGAAAAACGGGATCCCTCAGAAACTTTCTGTCTTTTTCATTGTTCTGGTCTGTCTAACATAATATGGTAAAAATGTGTTCAGTCATTGTTTTCATCAGGGACATGCACAGACATTTGGAGGGGCTATTGCTCTAACCTAGAAAAAGGGCACCACGACAAGTCACGTGACGAGAGGCAGAGGGCATCGCTGACGTTGTCAAAATAAAATAGCTTTTTGATCACAGAAAAGAAGTTTGAATTATATGGCAATTTAATTTGTTTAACACTTCTACTTTACCAAATATGGGATTATGGTATTGATGTACACACAACAGCAAAAAAAAAAAGGATTAAAAATAAAAGGCACTCTCTCCAGAGAGGCAGCTCAACTACAAAGAGCAAACGGGCTGTTGCCCGAGCAACAATAGCCCGTACCTGTGCACGTCCGTGGTTTTCATGACTACCTGGTATCACCAAGTCAAAATTTCCAGTTGTTACCATTACAGTCCATGTGCCATGAGATATACTGAGTACATTGATGCGACTCAGAGGATGAACCATCATTAACAATCGTGAGCCTATTTGTAATAACTGGGTATCATGTTACAAAATAACTGAGAGCATTCATGAGTCTAGAGGATGAACAACAACATTTTGGACAATCCATTGGCTTTATTAAGCCCCTTTCTGCTCCTGAGAGGATACACCTATTCAATTTTAATCAACCCTTTCACTGTGCCACTTTCAGGACAGATTTTTGTCGATGTTCCTCCTCCCAGGCAGGCTACCTGCTGCATAATAGTTCAGTACAGGTTAAGTAACAAGCAGGGGCTGCCACACTTTACATGTTTAGCCACACTAATGGACTCTTGCAAAATCTTCAGTTTGTTGTTGACTTTAGTCGTATGCAGTATGATGAACATTGCTGCCTCAATGGGCTGCTAGCAGGGCTTTGGACTTTGTCTTGCTTCTGTTTTTCTTGGCACACTTTGCCTGATGTGTAGAGAGACACACACATGTTTTACTTGCAAACACCCCAAAACAGCTACTGAACCTGTCCTGGGAATGATGATGAATTTAATAGACCCCTTCACCATGAGTTTGGCAAAAGCTCAGCTGGCTCAACAAAGCTAACTGCCCTCAAATGAAACACCCTAGCTTGTAAGCAAGCCAAGCTTCCAAACTGCTTTTTTCTCTCCCCTATTTGGCTTCCAAAGTTATGAAATCAGGTACATCTGATAACAAAGGAAACTGAACACATATTCATGTACTGAATTAACAAAAACTGAACCTACCCTATGTTAGAGACTTGGTTTGGAAAAATCTAAGTAGAAACAATGTAAGACATGTCTTAGTTTCAAGTCTGCAAGACTGTGCACATAGTGGGGAAGAACGTTGATGCTGATGTTAATGTTAACATATTTCCATAGCATCCTACAGAGATTCATGTGAATAATGTTTTTCATTTGATACTTTCCTATTCACCAGTGATGCTATGCATGCATATAATATCAGTGGTCTTGTTTTGATGTCTAATGTGTCCTACATGAGCAACCTACTAATACAAATTACTCATATGTACAAGCTTCTTTTACAGTATACAAGGCTTTTGATTCTGTGCATACAATGCATACACTGAGGTCTAAGATAAAACTATGAATGAAGTGAACACATTTTTGAAAGGGAACATCTGACAAATGTTTTAGTCACTCACCTATACTTGGCAGTATAGCTCTAAGGGTGGCAATATCATAGTTTTTACTGATCCAGTAAAATATTTCAAGATCTACTTGATACATTGGCACATAATTTTGGCTCAAACATTCACGGTTTCTGGATGAGGAATCCCAATGACCTCTGCTTGTTACCTTAGTGCCATGAGCATGTTGACCTTTTTAGGTTGGACTAAAATGTCACCACACCAGGGACTGACTTACCTGAAATTTGGCATTCAGATTATCTTGATTCTGATGTTTCATCTAGCACCATCATCCAATCCAAATTTCAATTTTGAAGAACCAATGAAATCCCCATCAGCCTCAGCTATGATTTTGTTTTGTTTTTGCAAATGTTAGCATGCTTGCAAGCTATACTTGAACACAGTGAATACATTATGCAAGCCTATACCTGTGTGAATTAAAGACGAATGTAAGACGTGCTGAGGTTACTGGACTAGCAAGTAAGGCTAGCTAGATTCCGTGTTCGTAGTGCAAAAACAATTTATCAGTCAGAATGCAATAGAGTGCTGACGATGCCTTTTTTTTTAGGCTAACACTGGAAGTAAGCATATCCTTGGTTCCCTAAACAAAAAGACTGGAATAGAAAAAAAAATGTTTGGGTTAATGGAGGGTGATGGTGGTGTCTGTGGTGGGGCCCGTGAAGAGGCCAGCTGATTTGGAGGGTGAGTCACATTAACAGTGAAACCTCTCAACTACTGGTATCTGCTTTGCATTTCTCTTTATCCTCTTTCTAAATCTCTCTCTCATACCAACTTCATTTGACAAAATGCACTTAGCCAGCCTTTTCTTCTTTGCTCTCCTTTCCAGCTACATTATATTGCTGTTATCCTCCCAACTGTGTCCTCCACCCTCCTCTCAGGGTTTCCATCACCTTACATAGACCTCAGTGAGGGGGAAGTCAGCCAGGCCCCAGACAAGAAAAACATACCCCCAAACAAGGATTTATGGAATGGGAATCTGGCGTAACCCAGCAAGTGGGTGTGTTTGCTAGTTCCTAGATGAAGGCGTTTCCACCCGGGGTATTCTTTGACCTTCAGTGTACACTCTTTACTCTTCACCACAGCTCCACACAGCAGAACACATGCTGAGCTGAGGAATGGCGATGGTTTAGCTCTAACTGCAACTTAACTTGCCATGCTGTGGGTCATTGTATCACTCCAGATCAGTGTTGATTGAGAGAATGGTAATTGTCATTGCCTTTCAAACCGACAACCTCAGTGCATGCAAGAATGGATGTATAATAATTTTCACCTGCACAAAAAGAGCCAGGTCTCTGACCTGTAGTCTGTTTGTGTTATAAAGTTACAAATCCTTATGAGTTAATGTTTTCATCTTAATGCATGATTGTGAGTGTGCATTCATTTCTTTATCTGTGTGCAGAATTTGTTAGGAGATGTGTTTCAAGCTAATAAGAGCTGATTCTGGTGAAACTGAACAGAGAGACTATGTTGCATGAATAGGAATGTTAAGCACAGTGTAGGCCATCTGTGGTACATAATTGTGTGTGTGTGTGTGTGTGTGTGTGTGTGTGTGTGTGTTTGTGTTGGGATGGTGTGTATGCATACTTTAGAGACTGATATTCACTGAGTCTGGCCCACACAACTAAAGCAAGAATAAAGAAGGAGAAAGAACTTGTATTAAACCAGAGGGAGGTGGCACGTCTGCATGCCGTGGAGCTGAGTGCTCTTTTTCCCTTTTCCTACCAACTGTATCTGGACAGCTATTATTTCACAGCCAAGTTACCGAGGAGCCACAGTTTGCTTAACTCTTAAGATGTAAAGGAATGTCTTTGATTTACATTTCTGTCTCCTTTAAAGGCATGGTTGTGGCATGAAAATGGTAAAATATTAGCATTTCTACAGATTTTGGTAACTTTAAATCCATAAACAGTATTTCATTGAGACTGCAAAAGCTCATTGAATGAAGCTCATTTTAGTCTGTCATGTTCAGAGGTGATGTGTTCACAGCTTCTGTGGTGGCGTTCAGACATGGCATGTTAGGGCTGTAAGCCATCATCAAACTAAAACAACTTTCCCAGCTAAAGCAGCAGAATGCACATCAACGGGCAGAGCCTCTGCGGAATCTCCTCCTCATGTGGAGGAGGCCCCCCGAGGTGTGTCGGCTGCTATCCGACTTATTAGTTAGTCACAAATCCTCCTGCTTATGTTTTGTTGTCTCACATTGAAACCAGCTCAATCAGTGCCATCAGTGTCCTTTTGTTAAGCGGTGTGTCTGGTTTTCACATTTTGTGTATCTCAGATAGCCTTCTGTTACGACTGAACTAAAACTTGAACCCAAACGCACAAATCAGGAGACAAAGTGAAAAAATAAACACATCTTTATTTAGAAAATTACAACAGAAAATCACTCACAAGGAGGGAAAAGACACTACTAAACACTAATAAACAAAAAACACTCTAAAGAGGGGGAAAACCTACAAACAAACGCAAGGGCTAGACAAAGTATCAAAGAATCTTTATTTGTCAGACATGAAACACACCTGAAATTTGTCCTCTGCATTTAACCCATCACTAGCTGCACATTCTAAGTATACACATACAAGCTAGGAGCAGTGGGCTGCTATGTCAGCAACCAGGGAGCACACATGGGGGGTTCGGTGCCTTGCTCAAGGGCACCTCGGCAGTAACCTAGGAAGTGGACTGGCACCTCTTTAGCTACCAGTCCACTTCTGTAGCTGGACTACTGACTGAGCTACTGCCGCCCAATACAAAACCTGGGGGGCATGAAACAAAGGCTTGACAATCCTTGGCAAGATGAGGGCTTGGAGTTGGTTCTCTGACACGCAAGACAAGACGAACTGGCACAGACAAAGGGAGACGCAGACCAGACGCTGGCTGCGTCCAAATTCAGGGGCAGCATCCTTCGGAGTGCGTATTTGAAGTGCAATTACGTCACTACGCCGCACGAAGCCTGTCCAAATTCAAAGTGTGCTCCAAATGCTCCCCACAAATGCCTCCTTCTTTTGCCTGTTTCTGGAGGACACACCGCTACTATCCTTCACAGCTACAAATTGCCCAAGATTCATTGCGCGCCCAAAGAGAAGAAATACATAAATAAATAATGGCGACCTCAAATGGCGCAGATCTCTCATTTAAATGTAAGTATTGGGTCTATACTCAGTTTTTACTCATTTTATCGTCAAACGCCAGATATGTTAAACTTAAAGGGACCTCAAAATATCAGTTAAAATACGTTGGTAATGCTCAACTTAATGCCTTTCACTTTCAGTCATTAGACGTTCAGAGGTTGACTTGTATGTTATATCGTACTGTGACTGTGGAGATGTTATCGACTCGTTTTACTTCATGTGCATAAATGGACCAAGATGAACAGATTTAGATCAGGCTGTGATCTGTGTGAAGTCTAGTTGGAATAAAGAGCTAAGTTTATGATTATCCTTATGATGATTATATATATCTTTTTGCTGTATTAGAACCCTTTTGTCTGTTGACGTAACACAAACATCTTTTACATTTCATTGTGTTTTAGGGAGCAGACAGAGAGCTTCATCACTGTCTGAGGTCAGAACCAACATTTGTTCACAGGGTGAAACATTCCGCCACCTGGATGGAAGTAAGGCTATAATATATAATAATAAATAAGAAAAAGCCGATCTGTCAGCCCTGATGTCACTTTTTGTAAATCTTTGCATCCCTGTGTTACTGTGATCTTGTGTTGACCTTTTCTCTTGCTTCGAGGAGGATGAAGGAGGACATGAGGCTGCAGAGAGGATGGAGAGGCTCTTCTGCTCCAGAGGACAATCCTGACATTATAGCTGTTATTTAGTTAATGTATGGGTTCTTTTTATATTATTTGTTTATAATTGTTCATTTTATATAATTCATGAAATAAAATATTGTCGTATTGTTGCACGTTGTCTATTCCATTCAGTATTTACAGCTTAAGCACAATTTATAACAGCAAACACCATCAAGTGCTACTTTTTAGGGACAACAAGGGATTGAATGTTTTCTTTTATTATTAAGATCTTAACATTTACAACTATTTACAAAATGACAGCATAAAACATATTATTAACTATTAACAAAAACAATTATTATTAAAAACAATATTAAAACAGTTACAGGTGATGTACAGTAACAGGCTGAGCAGGAGTCCCTGCAGTGCTGCTGGGCTGGATGGTGTCAGAGGGACATCATCTGGGTCGGTACTCAGGGTGTTTGGGGGTCCAGTCTCCTCTGTCCACCACATCGTCCATCAACTGGGTCTGCAGGTCTGACTTGATGGAGGGCTGCAATGTCACTAAGAATGTTTTAAGAAAGAGGCAAGAATTATAATTTCATACTCTAATTACTCTAATTGACCATTATTATTACATGGTCACAGGGAACAGGTGGAGACAATCAGGGTGGGGAAGGCAATCAGGCTGGTGGGAAAGACACAAGGGGAAGTGGCAAGTTACCTGAAACGAGAGGAGAGAAGAAGTTTCAAAATAAGGCAGGAAACCATGAAACAATACACAAGACACCTAACTACGGCCAGCTTTCTTGGCCATGACACCTTCCACATCACAAAATAATTGATCCAACAGATGTCTCTGTTTAAGCCCTATAATTAGCCTGCCAAATCAGAAGGCTGTTCCAGCCATAAAAAAATGGTTTCCGGTGGCAAGAAGTTGCATGTGAACACACCCAACAGAAGTGTGCAACATTGTGTTTGTGTCCACTTGAATAATGTATGTCTAACATTTAATCACCTTTTAGCTCTGGTTTGGTCTTTTCCAACTCCTGAGTAAAATCTGTGCATCTTTAGCAGCTAAATGCTCCAGTGTGTTCACTAGATGCGTGTGCCCGTCAGCTGTTTGGAGCTGGGCAAGTAGTGCTGGAGTGGGACTCATTTTCAGCCCAGGAACTTCATGGCTCAGACCAGCCCACTTTAGTTCTCAACCCATTCTACTGGAGATATTTGATGATAGCCTATATTCTATGTCAGGCTGCTATAGTGTACTGTTCTCTGCAGCCTTGTTATTCAGTGTATTTTCCTGAAATGTCATAATTTCAATTCAATTCATCTTCACAACTATCATGTATATTCAGAAAAATTAGAACAGCCATGGACACAACCCTGGCACTGCTTCTGACATGTAGTCAAATCTAAAAACATGTCTGAATCTTCAGCACAAGTCTCCCCTCCTTACAAAAGTGATCTGAGCATCTTCAAGTCAAGTCAGTTTTATTCATATAGTGCCAAATCATAAAGTTATCTCTGGGCACTATTCATAGAGTCTAGCCCGTACTCTATAGGATATAAACATTGAGTGATCAATCCGACCTGCCCACTGGAACTATGGGCTCATGGCTGGCACTTGGTACTCTCTCCTCTTTGAGCTGGCCCAGTGGTTGCTGCTGCTGCTGCTAATGCTGAAGGCCTACAAGATAAGGCATCTCAACATTCTATATGCAAAGCACTTATTCGTGTGGTCTATGTTATATACCATAATGCCACACAGTTCATTGACTTGATTCATAAAATCATTTTACGGGCAGCTGCAGAGTTTTGGCCATGTGAGCTTGAAGGACTCCCCTTTTTATAATCTGGACTTCAGTTCCCCCTTTGCTCTTCCTATTAACTGTCTTGTACTTCATGTCACACTTTCTTCTTTCACCATTATGCACCCCTCACTAAAGTGTGTAATCTAGGGCAGTGTTGTTCAACGGAGTCAAGGGTCATTAACGCAATAATGTTGTCAATGAGGTTACCAATCATAACCTCTCAGGTCTCTGTGAGTCAATGCAGCCTGCCAGCCAGTCCAGGCCTTTGGGCAGGTAATGGACATTGGGTTTAACAGAGTTTTATCACTTAAAGCTGCCTGTTGCTTCTGGACACTAGGTCTATGATCAACGACATTGCAAAAAGAAAAGGCACTACAAAGAGTCTCAGTGTCAGGTCATAATAGTCAATAGGGTCTTGAGCAACTCCTCTTGTATTGCATATCGTCACTTAATCCTTTGTTAATATCAATATCAGTAAGTATGTTGAACCTAATAATGGTTACATAGACCATGGTCGAGGCTATTGATGGTTCGAGTTACACACTTAAGAAGCATTTGAATTGTGGATGGGACAATCTGGCGAGGGTCTGGTGGTTCTCCCCTCACACATTTTAGAGGAGCATGAGAAAAATTATAGGTACATACAGATCACATGTTTGAACATACAAAAAATTAAAAGTAAAGAAAATACATTTGATGACTAATCTAGAGTCTTTAAACTTTTGTGGGACAGGCCCACACTATAGACATTTGGATAGAAATACATATCGCAAGACCTGCCCTACTCTACCTCTGATTTGTTGGCTTTGTTCGTTTCTATGCCTAACTAGACTTTGAGCTCACACAGTAGTTCTGAGATGTCTATTTTCTGCAGTTTTAAAGCTGTAATTTTGCGGGTTAACACACAACCTTTTTGGCCTCTCTCCCTGTATTTTGCTGCTCCTGTTGGGGCCATTCATCGTCCTGAGCCACTCGGCACAGAGCTCGGGGAGCAGACCGGAGCGCTGCTGTGGGCACTGCAGCCCCGGCTCGCAACAACACAACAAGCGAGGAAAGCCTGCTGTTGTACTGTTGTGCTAACTGGGGCTAATGCTCCGTGCTCGGCGCCCCGAAGCTCGTTAGCTCCGTGCTAACTACCACACTCCACAGGCATAAAGGGACCGGAGCTCGGGAGCTCCGCGACAGACACAGATATACAGAGACTTGGACACATCATGAGAGAGCTTGAAGAAAAGTCCGTGAGGTAGTTGGACTCTGTGTTGCCCAGAGGCGGCCGGCACACTGGTCCTACATGCTACAGTGGCTCAACAGTCCAGCTACGCCTTCCCGCAGGATGCAGCCATTACCTTCTCTAATGATATGCAAACCACGCTCTACTTGCCCCTCCCCTCAGGCTCCGCCCCCTCGACGCCAAAACAGTGACAGAAAGTTGAAACTGAAAATCAGTGACATTGAAAAAAAACTGACGTTGTAAAAAAAATCTGTCACTGAAAAAAAAATCTGTCATTGAAAAAAAAGTGACATGAAGAAAAAATCTGAAGATTGTCATTGAAAAATACAAAAAAATCCCAATAAAGTAAAACAATAAGATTTTCAGAGTTTAATTATTTTAATTAGTTGTTTTTTTCAGTGCCAAAACTTGTTTCAGTGCCAATATAACTTTTTTCAATACAAATGTTTCAATGCCAATGTTTTCTATTTCAGTACTGGTTTTGTTTTCAAAGCCAATTTTTTTTTTTTGAATGCCAAATTTTAATGTCACTGTTCTGGCCCCATAAATTACATTTAAGATTTGATTTTCAAAAGATGCCCCCGCAAATAGTTACCAAAATTCAATTTGAAATGTCAAATTTGAAAATTAAAATGCATTAGCAGAAATGCTTTTTCATTTTAAGTCATCGCTGCATTATGTGACTCATAAATAAAATGAGTAATAAATCATTCAAATTGCATTTTCATTTTCTTCTTCAAGACTGCTCATTTTGTCACATGACTAAAAAGAAAACTGCTTTTTCATTTTCAAGCCCGCCCCCTGCAAAATTTCAGTTTGAATTCGCAATCCCAAGCAGCGCAGGAGAGTGACGTCAGCGGCCTCTGTTCTTCCTCAGCCCCCAGTCTGACCGACCGTGCTACGCATCTAATAAGTTAGGGGGCGGCAGTGTGCATGTTCGCCGCTGGAGCAAGAAGAGAGACAAGAGGACAGTGTGAAGGCTGTGTTGGTGATTTTTGATAATCTAAGTGATTTTTGATAATTGAAGTACTAACAATAACAATCATGGAGACTCAAACTCTGCAATTCAAGATAAGAAATTAAAGCAGCAGCTTTCTTTTTCTTCCATGGCAGAACATTATAACATGACAATGTATAAAATAACATTTAATGGTAAAAAAAAAAGAAAAGGTCAATAGTGAAGTTGCAGTAGGCTACTATTATAAATATGCACCATATATAGTTACTATTATTATCAATAAAGTATTTCTGATTTCGATTCGTATATTATGAAGTCAGTTGTTCATATTTAAAGTTAAGTTAAATGGTTGACCATATGGTAGACAGACGTCACATTTACATGTCAGGATCTGGTTATTATAGACACAGATTAAATATTCAACTGACATGTATCATCACAGTAACAGCATTACATATGTTAGCAGCTGCAAACACTCATAAAAACATTATAAAACACATCCTGTGTTTTGGTGCCGACCTGTATACTGAACATATAAGGAGTAGTTAACGTTTATAATCATCAGAGAACGTTACAGACGTTGTTTTTGGTTCCTCTCTGTCTGTCTCTCCTGAATATATCCGTACGTGTGTGAATGTGTAAATGAGAGACATTAACTTATAGCACTTTGTTAGCTTTATAAAGTTTAGTACAAAGATTTGACCAAGCAAACGCGAACCATGGCTGGCTTGACCGCAGTACAGAACTGGACATGGTGGTGATTTCCCTGCTGTTTCTGACAACATGTCTATGCTACCAACACAGCCTTTACACTGTCCTCTTGTATCTCTTCTTGCTCCAGCGTCGAACATGCACACCGCCGTCTCCTAACTTAGGTGCGTAGCACGGTCGGTCAGACTGGGCGCTGAGGATTGCAAATTCAAAATTGAATTTTGGAACATTTTTTGCAGGGGGTGGGCTTGAAAACAAAACACTTAAAATGTAAAAGCATTTCTGCTAATGCATTTTAATTTTCAAATTTGACATTTCAAATTGAATTTTACTTAGTAACTATTTGCTGGGGCATCTTTTGAAAATTAAATCTTAAATGTAATTTTCTTTATCATTTTAATTAAAGGAGAACTTCGGTCAATTTCAACATCAGCTTTATTGCTCAAGCTACCCTTGACTTGCCAGTACCGAAAACGCGAACACTTTTGGGTGGGGTAACAACTTTACACTGTGTTTCAAACATCTTAACATGCTCCAAATATCACCCCAAAAGCAATGCAACATCAGCAGACACCTTACAACACAGCACTGTAGTGTGTATGGCTCAAAATGAATAAAAAAGTGCTTAAAACAGCGTGTTGGTGCAAGCAGCTACATACCGTTTGTTTACATCTCGTCTTCCCGAAGTCCAAACTAGTCAATCCGTCAAGCGTGCGCTGACTCCCTCACTGGCAGACGGAACTTTTGCAGACAGAAACGTATTCCAGCATTTTTGTTTTTCTGTTCATGTCCATGTCCATGTTACAGCCTGTCATGAGCCATTAGCTTTACAATAGCCTGTCATGAGTCCACTCGTTCTGCACTGAGAGGCCCTCCAGACGAAACGTTCCTTTGTGGAAGCACACATGTATTGCATCGTTTTGGCTGATCGTCTACATGGATCTTGAAAACGCACCTTTTTGAAACCAGGTCTCAGGGTGGAAACATCTGAAAACGCAGCCCTCCCGTTGTCTTGTGGACGGCAAATCCGCATACTTTCCGAAACGATGACGTCATCGCCCCACCCCTCGACCTCTTGCCTCTGACCTCTGAACCCCGCGACGTCTCATAACAACAACAACAACAATGGCGGACTACTACTTGCGTTCGTGTTTCTTGCAACTTACTCGCCTTGTAGTTGAGTGTGAGTCGCAGCAGCAGTTTGACCTCATTAACGGTCCACACAAACGCTTCTGGTTTCCTTGTACTAGCCATTTTCATCTTGCAGAGAGGAGAGCAGAGCTTCTCCAATGCAAGTAACTCCTCATCTGTATACTCCGGTTCGAACAAATATGGTCTACCGTCTAATTCAAAAGGTTCGTCGTCGATGTCTTCCACTTCGATATCAGACAAGCCCTCCATCGTGACTATTTCGGAAACAGCTTCGATCGCCAATGACGAGTCCCCTCTCTGTACGAGCTACGATCATGCGCAGACAAGCTAGCTCTCAGTGCAGAGCGAGTGGACTCATGACAGGCTATTGTAAGGCTCATGGCT
>CAEMYA010000795.1:15397-45253 GCA_903131615.1 Diplodus sargus | reverse complement strand
TTTTTATTCATTTTGAGCCATACACACTACAGTGCTGTGTTGTAAGGTGTCTGCTGATGTTGCATAGCTTTTGGGGTGATATTTGGAGCATGTTAAGATGTTTAAAACACAGTGTAAAGTTGTTATCCCACGCTGTTAGCTGTCGATGCTAACTCTCCGTTCAAGGAGCCCTGTAAGGGGTGGACCAAAAGTATTCGCGTTTTTGGTACTGGCAAGTCAAGGGTAGCTTGAGCAATAAAGCTGATGTTGAAATTGACCGAAGTTCTCCTTTAAGTTACAAAATGAGCAGACTTGAAGAAAAAAATGAAAATGCAATTTGGATGATTTATTACTCATTTTATTTATGAGTCAAAAAATGCAGCTATATTCCGAAAATGAAAAAGCATCTCTGTTAATCCATTTTAATTTGAATTATGGAACAGATTCGCTTCCATAAAAACATTTTTTGGTGGACAAAGTCAAGATAATGTTTGAATCAGAATTTTGTGTATAAAATGTGTGTTTTGGGGGTACTGTGAGACAATTTTAAAGGAATGTATTTTAGATAACTGCTATTAATGGTTTTATCCAAAACAATTGGCACCTCTTACAGGTTTCAAAAATGCAAATCAGTAACTTGCCACCTTTGTTCTCTTCAGTTCTGTTTCCCCCTTTCTGAGCAGCATCTTTTTCTGTTGTGGTGGATCTGTGTGTTCCAACATAGACCATTTAGGGATTTCATTTTGGGGGGAGGGTAAGACTGTCTCTATAAAAGGACAGCTGGCAGCTGGCCACACCTGCTAAATCCTCCCCACAAAACCCACCCACCAGCTCCATCTGCTTCCCAAGTGGAACCCCCCCGACTCTCACACACACATGCACACACAAGACACACCTACTTGGTGCTCTTTGATCCCAAGAGAGCAGAAACCTCCATGTGTACATCAAATCCATCTAAAATAATGTTTGTCCTGTGGGCTTGCAGAGTGTATGACAGCTGAGTGAGGAGTGATGACACTTTCATGTTCATTCTTACCTACGTACCGTGTCTTAGAGATAGAGTACTTCATTGACCTCAACAGTTGAGCTTTGGCTTTTAACTGTTTTCACAGGACAAGCTGTTAAGCTGTAGTTAATCCTGTTCATCTGCATTTAGAAAGGAAGAACAAGAAAAAACCCAACCATAAGCAACAAGGTGTTCTGTTAAAGTATTCCCATATGTCAATAGTACTTCACAAAGGGACAATTATTCTTTGATATATTTGGAAATAGCCATATCCTATGCTTGTGCCTTGGCCAAAAAGCTGCCCTTGAACACACTGCAAAGACTGCAGCTGATGGCCAAATAGCTTGTAAATTCTGCACCTGTGTGAAAGGAAATGCACCTGTAATGAAGGAAATGTCTGATAAAAAGTTGCAAATGGCACTGGCAATGAGGCCTTCACTTAACAGAACAGCCAATTAAAACCTATTCTACATGTTCAATTGGCCCAAAACTGTCCGACATAAGCCAGCTAGCACCAACGGTGCAGGACTTATCGCAAAAACTAGGGCTACAGACACACACAGACGGCACTTAAGCTTAACTGTGTGTTATTTTTTTTATTACAAATTTGTTTGGTGGTGTGCCTTGTTAACTCACCTGGAAAAGCAGCACCCTATGTACTCAGGCTGAGTCCTTGACAATGGCGTGGTGATGTCTGTTTTAGCTGACCTCAATGTTCCTCTTTTATTGGTCCTGTTTTGGAGACACTACATACACGATGTATTTGAAAATGTAGTTTTGACATCTTTTATTTTGATCCCAGTACAAGTTTCATATATCTCAATAAATTGGTGTTTTACTAAAATGTAGCAAACCGACTCAGTAGGGCACTACTGCTGATGGTGAGCCAAGTTGCAGGTAAACCGCCTGCCTCCAGATGACTACAGTTGCACAAAGTCAGAGTCAAATGATTTTATCTTGGACTGACCGTTTATATGCATATACTTTCAGTCCAAAAACACATGAACATCACATGAAAAGAATGTATAAAGACACATAATGTATGTATGTTTGGAGTCAGAAAGCTACAGGAGCATCAGATAAACGAGGTGCTCATCCAACATTAGAGATTCTCCTCTACAGGGAGAAGTAGAGGGAGAGGGGGGATATAAGGCGGTAAAGAGAAAAGTCAGGGTAGAAAGGGACCTAAGAGAGGCAATGAATTATTTATTAGTCCACAGCATCCTCCTCTTCTTCATCCTTTACTCCTCCTCTTGTTTCTCTGCTTCAACTTCCTCTTCATCCTCTCCTCCTCTTTCTCTTGTACTCTCCCACCTCTCCATCCCCTACTCCCTCTTGTTCAGCATCCTGTAGTCCTTCCCTTTCATCTTGTACTCCCTGTTTCTCCTCCTCTTCATCCTCTACTCCCTCTTGGTCAACTTCCACTTCCTCCTCCTCTTCACCCCCTTCAATCGTCAATTCTGTCTTCATCTCCCAGTGTTCCCCTGGCTGGCCCATAAGATATTTTCCAAGTTGTTGTTGTAATGGTACTCTCTATCGTACTATCAAGATATCATACTGTAAAGTGTTAGCTTGAACTCAAATGATTGTTGATAGCGTAGGGTCAGACAGCCAGGCTAAGCTAGGTTGATCATGTCCTGACTCTAAACTCTCTATCCAACATCTGGAAAACAAAAACAATTAGCAAATTCACAATGTTTAATTCTTCCTTTAACTGGACTGATGAGAGAAACCACTGGCCAAGATGAGTCTGAGATCAACAAGTCACCTGTGATGACACCATTCTTGAGTCATAGATGAAGGTATGTGCATGCATACAAGTGTATGGTGAGGTGTGCAAAATTAATGTATGTTATAAGTTAAAGAGGTGTATTACACCGTTATGAAAGTTATGGATAGTTTAATAATAAAGTCCAGTCAGCAAGTGGCCTCATCAACCACCCAGAGGTGAGTTAAAACAGTTTGATGGCCACCAGCAGGGATGATGTCCTCTGCTGCTTGCTGCCATGTTTTGGTTGAAAGTCTTTGACTGAAGATACTTGTCACCTCCATCAGCAAGTTGTGAAGGGGTTGTGGGAGACATGCTACCCAACTTGGACAGTATTGTCTTCTCTGTCACAGCCTCCAGAGACTCCAGCTCAATGTCTCATCAGGGCAGCAGATGGTAACTCCTTCAGATTTCCCAGCTACGAAGTTTTTGGCCTGTTGCTGAAAGACATTCATCAGCATTAGAGAAGAAAACATGGGTTTTAGATTAGGAGCAGCAGACTTTGAGACACACACTGCCCACAACCTCTTTCGACCATCCAACCTGACTAGCTGGACCACCCCTGGGAGGAGGAAAGCTCCAGAGCAATGCTAATCCATCTTGGATTTAAGGCTTCTCCTGGCTAACATCCTGTCCCAGAGAGGTGAATTGGATGAGGTGGAAGCAATGGGAAAGCAGATACTGCTGTGCCTACAGTGTTCACCACAGCAGCCCAGATCAAGCTGTTTGAGGGCGACCAGTCACAGGACTACAGAGGAGGACTGTGTTTGCATTGTTGATGCTTGGTGCTCACATGCTGTCAAAGTGAATGAACAGTGTTTCCCAGATGTTTAACTTTTAATATAAATGTGCTGATCAGGTTATCATCACCACCATGGTGCTGCTGTTTACATTCACCCCAATGCAAATTCAGTGCCTGACATGTTCATGTATATATTTATTCAAATAACTGTATTTGGCATGACAGAGTTAACAAACTTTAATTTCGTTATGGAACCCTGCATTGTATAATATCAAATAAATCACCATAAATATTGAACATCTATTCCATGCATTCTTGTCCTTTTTCAAAACCTGGCACCCACACTACCCACAATGCAGCTGACATTAAGTGATGTCAGTGACATGGAGGAAATTCAACAGATTATATGCAGCTTCCTCTGGAGCTACAAAAAGATGTACTTTGTTTCACGTATGCAGTAGTACTCCCCAATACCTGTAAACACACTTTTTATGATGGCGTTACCCTGTAATGAACATAAAAGAAATACTTCAACTTGAAATAAAACAGGGAAAATGTAACATGTAACTGCTCAAGTATAGAGTGAGTCACCGACACATTTGCATTATGTTTCTTTGTCTTCTTTGTCTTTCAGGTGGCTGTGTAAAGAGAAAAAAAAAAGACGAAGACAGAGATGTCAAGACATAGGATCCAGACGAGTGAAAGAGCCCCACTCTTTATTTATTACCTTCATAATATGTGTGAGTGTGGCTGTATGTGTGAGTGGCGTGTGCATGACAATGAGTGCAAGCATTGGAAGTAGATATGAATGCATGTGTGCATAATGTAAGGTACCTAAGATTTCAGGCTATCATTTGCAAATTTTGTTTACTTTTTATAAAGTTCAAATAACTCATATATCATTGTCACAGTATAAACAAAATGACTTTACTATTGGTACATATTGTGTTTTGTGTTTGTAACTATCCTCCTATTTAAGAATGTATATTTGTATGTATGGTATACTCATCTAGAAACTATTTAATGGTCAATTTTATCATAGCTTCATCTTCTCACCACTATACTGCTCATGCCAACACACAAACTCAATAAACACATACAGGAGATATGCATACGTGCAAATAGAAAAAATTGTTGCAGTCACTTTAAAGGGAAGAAAAATCCTAAAGAGTTAGATTTCCATTTCTTTCTAACCAAACGCAGCTCTTATTTGCTTAACCGCAGACGATCCGAATAATAATGTAGGGCTTTCAGTTCGTGCAACACGTCCTCGGTCAGCCATGTTGGAGGTCCTCTGTTCTATGGTTGCTAAAAGGCTGGTTGAGTTAACGTTGAACAGTTTGAAAGGAGATGCATCCCTATTTTTGTAGTTTTTACCACCATTCTCATCAGTTATCAGGGCATTTCACTCACAAATAGCATTGCTGAGCAATTTGTTGACATATTAAACTCAATGCAGTGTGGTGAGTTAGGGCTGCAATCCAGGCTACTCCTAGGCCAATGTGCATAGGTATCGTTTGGAGACATTTATATGGCTGTTAATTTTATTCTGGCATGTAAAACTCGATTAATGTTGATGATGTTTTATTTTTCTTCTAATTCAACTAAACAAGTTACGCACTGGGTTTTTGAAATTTGTGAGTGAGTTCAGAGGCTCCTTTACAAGCTTTTGTAAAATACAGTTACCTACTGTATTCCACCCTGCTTTTTAAAGTTTTGTAGAAACGTTAGCATGCATCCTTGCAGAAAAGTAAATGTAGCTTTAGCTCTGCTGCCATTTTCACCCAGTGGCCAATGTAGGTACTACAATAAAACATATCCTCTGCGATCCAAAGGTCATTTTCCCCATTTACCATGATTATAAAAGAGGCATCTTCTAACTGCAAACAAGGTCAATATTATTCTTTGTATACTGACTTTGGTCATTGGTCAAACTTTCCCAGATGGTAGAAGGCTATTTTCTATGTGTGCACAGTAGGGCACACAAACCTAAAGAGATACAACATGAGCTAGGAGTCTGATGTCCAGTTATTATATTTCAATCATTGGTTCATATTGCTTCTGTGTGTCAGTGCATTGCCTTGGTTTAAAATATTTGCAATGCAGTGTAAACCTAATGGATGATTAAAGTGGACTTTTTAATATTTCTGTTACTTCATAAAAATTTGTAAGAAAGATGTTTTCATAATTTGTTAGAATGATGGTCAAAACTCTATAGCTAAGGGCCTAGTTGTAGAAAAATACCAGTAATAATAATAATTCTCCTGTAATTTTTCAAAAGGACCTCCATGATGGAACCAGACGTGCTCCATATGAGTTTTGTGTTGCATCTGAAAAGCCTCTCTGACATACATGATCTCTGCTTGAGATGTCAACAGTGCACACATTGAACAACAGGGAAGAATACAGGCGTGATACAGCTACAGTGTGTGTCTGATAGAGAGGTGTGAGTGTTCTTGTGTGTGAGTGTATAAAACATGGGCAATAGGTAAGGCATTGGTGCTTCCATCCATGCATATGAGCTAATGTACAAAAGGCAAAACACAAGGGCAATAGGCTGTGTGGTCTATTGGTTTATCCCAATGACAATCCTCCCTTTCTCTTTATCGGATCACAAGACCGCAATATCCAATCGGAAACAGATGATCTGGTCAATAACTGTCAAATGTTGGATTGTCCGGGGACTTTCCTTATGTGACAAATTAAGCAAGTGTAGGGATGAGTGCTTTGTAGTTTGTGTACAGTATTTGAACTGTAGGTGGTGATCCGTCCCTTCACCAGCAACATGTGCTTTTAGACAAAGACTTCCCATACGTGTGCTCCTCAATAACCTACATGTTCAAAATGTTTTGGAACTTTTTCTAACACCATGTGGAGGTAACACAGTAACATCTACAAAGATGGTTATATGGATTTTTAGTCTTTCTTTTGATGTTTTGTGTGAAAATGACTGAATATTAAAGCTTAGACGTATGGTGATATTTGTGAAGTACTATCAATACAATGGCTTGCTCTTTAACCTCAATCAGTCTTGAAATCGACTTAACAATAATATTGGCCCTGGACTGTTGATTAGCTGAAGAGTAGAGGCAGAATTAGAGTGGTGATTGATAATGTCACTTCACTACCTGTTAAAGTCTATCTTATAACACTCTCATTTAATGTAATCATCCCTCTTCTCCATTATAGCCATGAACTGATACTGTCATATAGTGACTGCAATATAAGGAATTGGCCCTTGCCTAAATGCATTCCAAAGTTCAGTTGTAGTTATTATGAGGCTTCAGCAGTCTGAGTTTGCTGAATCAAGCTGTTATCATCATCATGGCAGTCATGCATAAGTTTTATGACTGCTATTTTATTTAAGAGCTGTGTGACCAAAGCAGAGCTTAAATGACATGCAGCAGGTAGTTGTTTGCTAAAGTGTTAGCCTTAAAATGTTGATCAGCGCTCAAGGTGTGAAATGTTTTGTCTACTCTGTCCTCTACTGGCCAAAAACTACTTAACTGGGCTTTAAATATACTTATTACTAATTTGCTGACTGGCAAGTACTCAGTTACAGAAAGTTGGGTTTGCCAAGTCAAGTACCATGTTTAAATACATCTGTCGTCTGGCATGAAACAAAATCAACAAACTCTGTGCAAATTGTTCTTTGTTTGTTTGAAGTGGACGTAATGGGGGCCAGACAGGAAACTCAGTGCCGACAACTGGTTATCTTTGCACATGCAACTCCTAATATTTGCTTAACAGCTAATTCATCCTTGTGCCGATGATCTGGACATTTTTTACATTTTGGGTAGAATTTTAATATTAGTTTCAATTGAATTGAAAGTCAATTTGGAATACTTAAGCTCATAAAAAGGACTGTGAAATTTGTCCCTGATCTTTTATAGTGTAGTCACTCGACAAGGGGATCACTTCACAACCACTGTAGGGTCGAGGGATGATTATAATAACGCATACTGTACATCTTTCAGCAAAAATGTGATATACGTGTACATTCTGAGGTAAAGGGGCAATCTGTGACATATGGCCAGAACTTAGGTAACTGACCTACCGTTGTCAACAGAAAGAGTAGTAACAGCAGTGTTGACGTTATGTAACTGAAGAGGTGATAGTCTTCCCTGTTCTCTGCCTGAATTGGTTGCAATTCTGGCAGACTCCTGCCAGATTCCCGCCAGCTAATAGGGCCACTTAGCTTGACGGCTAACTTGCTACTTGCTAATGGCAGCTAGGTGCTACAGCCAAAGATAGCTACAGTAATGAGTATAATGAGCCGCAGTTAGCAGTTATGCTGCCCCCTATAGTTTTGGAGCTACCTTTGAATTCTGACTACTTCTTATATGCTACATGTAATATGTGGTATGTATGTATATATATATCCAGTTTGGTTCATATCACGGTTTTGTGGTCACAGTTTTTCGGTTTGGTTCGGGATATGTTGATCGTTAGGAAAATCAATTATGTCTTGTATAGTCAGGTTAAAACTGAAACAATGAGGCAGTCTGACATTTAATACATCATTTTGACAGTCTTAGATTAAAAGTAGGTAAGATCCTGGCACAGCAAGAGAGGAGACATTGCTAGTTCCAATATGCTTTTCATTTATTTGGCAAAGAAAGTTATCTTTAACAAATGCTAAGAACAAATAGTTATTCACTGTCACTAACATGCAGTGGAATATTTTGTGCATACTGGGCACAAATACTGAACTGAATGAAATATATAACCTACATTTATCAATAGTGGTTCTTACAAAAATTATATATTATAAAATATAAAAGTAAAAATGGCTCTTACTTTACTTTACTTACTTACTTTACTCTTACTTTAAGCTACTTTCAGTAGCCCTGGAGGTCCATCCATCACTAGTAAGCACTACATAGGCTGTCAGACAACTCTTTAGCAATTCCTCGTCGGGTCTCTTCATAAAGTGCAGGAATTACCGTGTTGCTGAAGTGTTTGCTGGAGGGGATTTTATATTGTAGCTATCGTGTTCTAATCATACAACTAAATCCGGCACCCTCCACCACGGCAAAAGGATGCATATCTTTGGCTATGAAACACCACTCCTTTCGTTATGCATGTTGCCCCGTCTGACTCGTCACTGTAAGGCTGTTTAAAAGCTGCGGGGAGTAGAAGTTGTCCTGTCGACTCTCTCCCTTTCCTCCTTGCGCAGCCTATTGTCTCACTGGGATGATGTCTTTGCAGATGAGCTGACATGTTAGTTGTGTTACTGTTAGAATGAACAACACATGTTGCACAATGCTTGCACACTGTCACACTTTTTTCAACAACCTTCTTACCGTCGTCATCGTAGGTCACTCTAATTGCAAAGTGGTCCCATACAGCAGACCTATACAGTGCTGCTGGCGCATCTTCTAGCTCCGACTTTCTTCCACTCTCCATGCCCACAAAAGACTCAACAACTGACCCAAAGATACTCTATTACTATCTGCTACACCGCTTCACTTTCTCTTCTGCTCTGGAGTGTACACGCTTTGCCTCGTTAGTAAATGAGAAAAAGAAGTTGCGCATGCTTGTGAAACTAACATGACACGTGCAAACCGAACTGAGACAGTTGAACCGAACGGTTTGGACGGTTTTCATAAACCGTTCCACCCCTGATTATATATATATACACACACACACATATATACTTCGCCTGGCAGGAAGCAAACCAGGCCCCCTTACAAATGTAAATATTGTCCCTCATTTGAAATTTTTACCAGAGATTGAAAAGAGCTCGTAAAAATGCTGTACTTGAAGTTATCTTACAGCTCTTCAATGTCATCCCCAGGCTGTGATTGTGTGGTCGAAAAAAAGGGGAGGAGAGGGGATGGGTAATGCCAGCAAAGCGGCGTGACAGAAGAGGGTTATTACCATCGAGCTATGCTAAGATTGCCCAGCCTTATGTGGCTTTAAGGGATTGCAGGCAGTATTAACAGCTGAATAAGTATTTTGGGGATGTTTCTTCTTGTGCTCACTTTTGGTGTGGCACACATCACTTCATTTCCCCCTCAACACTCGTACTTCATTGGAGCTTTGGCAGCCTGCAGTCCTGTAAAAAACAACAACTTATTATTTAATTTAACTTAATATTGTTGTGTCCTGTGTGGGCAGAGCCCCTTAAGGCACTCTGTTCAAACTTGAATGTTCTACATATATCTCAAATAAAGTCCAGACATGGAAAGATTGGGTGCAATTGCACATTTAGCACTGTGACATGAAACGTGTGAAATAATATCAGTAGAAATGTTAATGGTGGAAATGGATAAGGTGGTAACACCTTGTAACAAGTGAAAAGGTGATGCTTCCACTATATTTGTGAAAAGGGTTGCAAATGTCCCCTTAAAGCTATCAATGAGAAATCATACAAAATCATGGATATACATATATGATGAATATAAATATAAGGCATCTATTTTTGGCATTCTTTATCATGTGGTAAGAAGTGGTATTGGTAGGAAAAACATATAGGTTGGATCCATTGTGCATCAATGCTGTGCTGAACAATTTGCGATTTTTTTCAACAAAGCTTCTCTCGTGTTTTCTTTATTTTGTATGCTGCACTGATGATACATCATTTTCTCAAGTGTTTTCGAAAACTGAAGTGTGAAACAATATAGTATACAGTAGAATAGCTGTTTGTTACGACTTATATGTAATGTTATTATGGAAGATGTAATGTCCTTCTGTAAATGTTGTTTAATGTCGTTTTACTGGAAATAAAATTTAATTCATGCTTCAGTTGTGTTTGAGGAACTCTTACTTTGACTGTGCTCTCTGTGGTTCTGTCCATATATTTACATAAGAATAGTGTCAGGGCACACTTATCACTGTAAAATGCTCTGTTGCCTGGGCTGACAGATTTAATCACAACCAAGCTTTATGGCTGACCCAGCTTCTAAGAGACCACAACATACTCTAAATGTCTCCAGCTGCCCACCAGAAAAAAGGATGCAGGACATACCTGATCCCAGGCGACCCAACATAAAGTGTTATGTCAAAGAACCGTTATTCAACTCACACATGTGTATAACTCTGTGTCATGGTGTCTCATTATGTAAAAACATGCTTGTGGCAACATGGAAATCTTCCATCCATCTCATATGATGTGGATAGGGTGTCAGAGTTACCAGCTCAGTAAATCAACTTCCTGAATCAATGTGGACGTTTTTGCAAACCAGCAGGTTTCAAACTTTCCTTTATCTTAGCTTCAGTTTTCAATTATATGTTATGACAAGGCTGCTGCATATGATTGGTTGGGTTAAGGCATATAAACCTCTTGGATCAGAGGTTTCATTTACACTGTCCCTGTTGAAATGGACAATTTTGTCCCCATCACTGTAAAAGCACAGTTAAAAATCTTAAAAATAGCTTGCATTAAGAAATGCAAACTAACAAATGAGAACACAGCATTTCATTAGCTCCTGCTCCTCCAGCTCGTTCTGGTGTATGTTCTGGTGCAAATTTTGGACAAAACTTTTGCCCTAAAATGCACAGTACACTGTAACCCAAGGCTAAGCATTAGCCTTCAACATGAGCAAAAAATCTATTATTGCTCACTGGATGCCTGTGCCTCTGGTTTGCATGGTGTTGCAGCTGTGGTTTTAATGCATATGTTTGATATGCTTAAGTTACGGTACTTATGAAGTTAGTGTTGTTGTGGCTTTCATGCTGACTATTTTCATATTGTCATTGGATCGTTTCTCACTTTAAAATGTTCAAACACCATCAAGAACTTGTTTAAAATGTACTGTGGTGGGGCGCCGTTTAGCTCAGTTGGTAGAGCAGGCGTCCCATGTACAGAGGCTTTGTCCTCGCTGCAGCGGACCCGGGTTTGACTCCCGGCCTGGGGACCATTTGCTGCGTGTCACTTCCCCTCTCTCTCTCACCCTGTTTCCTGTCACCTTCTTCAGCTACTACTATCAATAAAGCCACCAATGAAGGCCAAAAAACTTTTTTATTTTATTTACTGTTATTTACTGCTTACAAATGTTGAAACACAGTGGTCTTTGGTTTGACAGCTGTCTTGCCCTGCTGTAATGCCACCAGCATCCCCCTAACCTCCTGATGGTACATAGGATACGTACAAATTTGAACAAATCTGTGGCAGGTGACTGGGCTTGCTCAGATAATCGAGACATGGCTGAAGCAAAAGCAGAAGAGGGAGGGCTGAAAAGCACAGGTGTTACAGGTAAAATGTTCGAACTGATTGTTATAACATAAAACAACAGTTCCAATAACGTTTTATTTGTTAGGTATGACAAAATAGTGTTGTGTATGTTAAAGGGACTTAGGGCAGGATCTAGATATAAGACTCAATAGCGACACGACGGCCGTTCGGGTAACTGCAGCCATCAGCTAAGCCGGCGCGGGAGCGCGCATAAACTCTTCACAGCATTGCAGCTGATGCTGTGGCACGTTATTTATTTACTCGCTGTTCAAGTGACTGTTTACTGCAAGACCTCCGCACATGCCTCCGCGGAACTTCGTTGGTAGCCTACATCTGCGAACAGCATCATCTCAAGCGATGAAGTAAGTAAACTAAGTGTTTATTTCAGTGCAACTTTAGTATATTACTTTGCGCATTAATTCAGAAAAATGATAGTTGTAATGTGAATATGTTTACTTTACACTGGCCAAATGGTTACTAAAGTTAAAATTTCACCAGCCACGGTGAATAACAAGCTAGCGATAGCTATTGTTTTGTGAAGCTAATACTACTGCCACCAACATTATGGTGTTTGACAAGCATTTGGCTTGTGGCTGCAGCTAATTTCTGACTGTGGTAATCACCAACATAGCTAGTATTTATAACATTGGATAAAGCTTGCTAACACGCTGACATAAGTGTGCAGTCATCATCATGTAACAGCAGTACTATGATTCAGTGTCTCAAGCTAAGTGTTATGTGCCAGTGCAACTGAGATAATATGTGAAACCATTCCCATTATAAGACAATATGAATAGCACTGTGCCATAACAGAGTAAATACAAGAAAAACAGAAATCATAGCTGGTATTATACTAAGTTGAATCAGAATAAAAATAACAAGTAAAATCATAACATCCCTTTGAGGATTAATAAAGTTATTCTTATTCTCATTGTTTTTGTTTCAGGATTTGGAATTGACTATGGAAGGAGTGTCCACCTGGAGATGTACTGCCTGGAGCTGCTGTGTTCTTTGCATCTGAGCCAAAACTCCCTAACCCCTTTGCAAACTACACAGGTTACAAAGAAGCTCCATTTAGGGTGTCAGACAAAAATGTTCAACTGTTTTGTGTATCTGTGATCACAATACCTCAAAAAATAAACATTTTTAGCCAAAGATTCCACTTTCATCCAAAAATAAATGCAATTTAAGTACAATATGTATTTTATTTTCAAATTTTACAGTGAAAAGAAAGTATTTTTCAAATTTGCATTATGTACATAGTTTTATTTTGTATTTTTTTTCACGTCCATAATAAAATCAATGTGTGGTAAACAAGACGGTCTTGTCTTCTCTCTTTTCTTTTGCTCACAACTCTGGATCATGTAGCTGAGGCCTTTATGGAGAGAAGAGAATAGTAGAGTTAGAACATGTGCTCACAATGCTCCATAATCAAATCTACTAATTCTTATTTTTAATTCTACCCTGGCAGAACAGATATAACTAATGGCTTGATGCTGATTGTTTGAGCATTACAAATAGAAGTGTCAGACTTTCAAATGAATTAGCAGTGTATTAAACTTGGTGATAGTGAGCAGAAGATCTACATTTTTCTGCAGTATTGGACCTCAGTACAGTACAGCTGGCACTTACAGAGAATGACTTGTGACTAACTTCCAAATTGATTTTTATTTCAAAGAGGTATGTTTTGACTTTGAAACTGATCAGACATGAATGTGGGATGTTGGTGAATGACATACCTGTCCTCTGTGAATGTGTGTCTGGACCAGTTCAATATCAATTTATATAGCACCAGAGCTTGTTTACATGCGATTGTGCACTTCACGGTTAGCTCTAAACTGCCTTTTATTCAGCTACATCTCAACAATATCACCAACAAGTCAACACAATAGCCCCTAACACATAGCATGTAAATATCGTTACTATACCCCCTAAATACCGTATTTCCCAGGGACGTGAACGAGACAGGAGCCATCTCGCTGTGTGTATGATATAGCCTTATCCCCTAACGTTATACGCATGAAGCAGCCAGGAAGCCGGCTCGCTGTGTGCAGCTAGCAACTAATCTGACTACACAGACACAGAAACCATTAGCCTGTTGCTACAGCCAGCTGCTAACATCACCTCCCGGATAACAGTTGGGCTTTCGGTCCTCTATATAAAAGGGACATATTTCTAACTATTCGTTTTCAGACTAAAGGACCGTGGAAAATGCGCTGTCAGTAACTACACAGGACTGGGCTAAGATACATGTTAGCAGCTAACGCTACTTTGCACGTTAGCTCACTTGCTTTGGTCGTAATTTCGTTTCGACTCACGACTTGCCACTTATAAAACCTTCGTTTTCCTCTTAGTATAACTGTTTATTGGACTTTGTGTGGTGCTGGGTCGTTTTCTGGCCGTAGCAGAATCCATTGCTACCCAAACACTAGTTTGGATCCACCGCGCTTGTCTTCTTCCGGTCTCCAAGCCGTCGAGGATGTGCATTCACTGTCATTTGACATCTCGTCCGCAGGACTGCGCGGGAAATTCGGACCCAGAATTGCAGTTCATTATGCAGCAGAGATACGTGGGTGGGCTCATTCCTTTTGGTTTTGAACGCTTCATCACCTATTAGCATTATAATACTTACTTGCTCAAGTAATATTGACCTTTAAGGAATTCCCAACATAAAAACATTACACAGTGTGTTCAGTCTCAGTTTCCCCCTAAACTGTAAAGCACATCACACGTCACATATCACCAAGGTTCAACAAGAGCCTGGCTACATGTTCTGGTTACACTAGTTTAGTTGCAGTTTTATTCTTCTTTCCTCTGCATAGACCAAGGAAGAAAATCAAACATTCCTATGTCAGTGTGCATTTTACTCCCATCTTCTGTCCTCCTGCTTCCAGACAGACGGACGGACTGACAGACATTTTGTCGGGACTGAGACTGAAACAGTGTGGGCCATGATACCGAAACAATGAGCTGAGAGACAGTAAAGACAGTTGCCCCGCCTTTCCCATTCATGTATTCATTTGTTTCACCAATGTTAAAATATGTATTAAAGTAGCTCAAAAGGACAGTTAAATAACTTCTAATGACTGTTTAATTTGAATAAGGCAGGCAACGTTGTCAGTTCCAAATCAGTTCCAAGTCATCAGTTCCAAATGTTGCAAAAACTTCTCAAAGCCCTCTAAGCAACATTTTTATAACTTGTTAATTGTGAGCTAGAGAAAGGGAGATATCTTGTTATCTTGGGATAGCAGTCCCTTTCTTGTGGACAGCTTATCTTAGAATCTAAGTGACTTTTCTTCAGATAATAAGGTAAATGTCAAGTTTTCTCAAGAAAACAAACTTTTGTTGTTTTCAGATTATTATTTGATTTTTAGAGGAAAAAAAAAAAAGTTTGTTATCCTCAGAGAATAAATCAATTTTAAAAGATATGATAAAATCTGTTTTTTTGTGACCATAGCAGAGTCAAGCTTTCATACTAGGGCTTTGTTAACTACTGGAGCTGATTATGGTTTGTCTTTAGCTTTATGAGTTTCTTTAAGTTCCTATAGGTGATCTACCCAGCATTATACTCTATTTGTATAGTTGATAATTGGTGGGAGGATTTAGAAGAATTGTAGAAATACACTAGGATTTTCTATAGCCCTCCATCCATCAATATAAGGGAATGTCCTTTCTTTTAATGGTAGTTCAACACGACAGTCATAAGTAGAACACAGTGGTCATTTGTTTTAAATAAAACAGAATTAAAGGCCCAGTGTGTAGGATTCAAGGGTATTTAGAGGCAGAAATTGATTGTAATATCCATTACTATGTTTTCATTAGTGTATAATTACCTAAAGTTCGTGTTAGAATGAGCCTGTTATATCTACAGTGGTAGCAGGTCCTCTTCACAGAAACCACCATGTTGTATCGTCATGGTTCTACAGAAGCCCAGAATGGACAAACTAAACACTGATTCTACAAAAGGCTTTTCATGTTTTTTTTTTGTGGCAATAGTAGGTTTTACTGCATTCTGGGAGGGCGAACATGAGTGTTTTTTATAGAGGAGGGTGACACCAGGTGTGCTGAGCTGGTTGCAGTCTGCAACCACAGCAAATCCTACACACTGGACCTTTAAGATCAGGTCAAATAATGGTCCCCCAACAACCGAGCAACATCCATTTCTTCATTACTTCATTTAGGTTCAAACTTTTCCAATCAATCTGATAAACTTATTCATCACAGAATGAGAAAGAAAGACATAGAGAGAGAGAGAGAGAGACAGACATACAGACAGAGAGAGAGAGAGAGGGAGAGAGAGACAGAGAGAGATAGACAGACAAACAGAGAGAAGGAGAGAGAGACCCAAACAGACCCAACCCTCAACATGGACAACCTCTACGACAACGTACACCTTAAAAAAGAAAACATTTCTACCTTTGCAAGAACACTGAAAGTGACTGCACTGGGCCATATCCCCACATCGAACCACCAAAACAGAGGAGAAGACCGAACACAGAGGCACCGACCGGGACACAGGGACCAGCACACCGTAGACGAGAAAGGAGAGCTCCACCACACCAACACCCACAGCAGCGCCCTTCTCAGCACCCAGGACACGGCACAACTGGAGAGTCCCCAGAGCACCGCCAAGGAACTCCTGAATATCATTCCCCACTTCACCTCACCCTCATCTGCACTCGCCTCACCAGCCAGGGGCCCTGGTGAACACACACACACATAAACTGAACCCTGAACTGCTGTAAAATACTTGTTTATGAATGCTGTTATCTGATCAATACTCATTAATATCAGTGCAACCATATGTTATTAATACTATTTTTTTTTTTATTTCTTACTTTTTTATTTTTTATTTTCATTTTTTAAATGTATTTATTTTTATTATTTATTTTTTTTCTTTTAATTTAAGTATAGAATTTCAACCAATTCTATACCTAAAACAATGTCTTACAATTCTAGGCATATAACCCATAGTTGAAAGAACACATTTCCACTCTGTATAAAAACAACAACAAATTCAATAATTATATTGTAGCATGAAACGATATGAATCTTTTATAATCAGCCAGTAGAACGTCCAAGGGCTAAGATCATCAGCCTTTGGACTAAAAAGCAATAACTCTGAGTTTACTGATGAACTCAAAAACTCTGACATCATTATTTTAATGGAGACGTGGGACAGAGGAGACTTGCCCACCGGCTGTCCTCCAGGCTATGGGGAGTTGACAGTCAATTCAAGAAAACTTCCTAGAGTAACACAAGGAAGGAACTCAGGGGGAATACTTATTTGGTTTAAAGCTGAATACACAAATTACATTGAACTTGTCAGAGAAGGTGAAAATGATATATGGCTTAAGTTTAAAAAGACCTGACCTCCAATACCCCTGTGGACCTGACGGCATCCTAATGAGATGCTTAAACACACAGACTGTAAATTCAAATCAGCCATTCTGAAACTTTTTAATTTAGTACTCAGAGTTGGCTATTTTCCTGAGATATGGAACAAAGGACTGATAAGTCTGATATTTCAAAGTGGAGACAAGACAGACCCCCAAAATTACCGTGGGATCTGCATAAACTCATGTCTTGGAAAGGTTTTATGTAGTATACTAAATTCACGAATTATAGATTTCATTACAGAACATCATGAATTAAGCAGAAGCCAAATTGGATTCCTACCTAAATTTAGAACCACAGACCATATTCTTACATTACACACTCTAATTGATACATATGTCCAAAAGAATAACACAAAAATATATGCTTGCTTTGTGGATTTTCAAAAAGCCTTTGATTCAATCTGGCACAATGGCCTTTTCTTTAAATTAATCGAAAGTGGTATCAGAGGAAAAGTATATGATTTGATCAAATCAATGTATCCTAACGGAAAATGCTCATTTAAGATTGGAACAAAGAAAACAGAATCTTTCTTCCAGGAACGTGGAATAAGACAAGGCTGTAACCTGAGCCCCACACTATTTAATATATATATTAATGAATTGGCAAAACAAATAGAGAATTCCCCTGCACCTGGAATGACACTACAAGACACTGAAATAAAATGTCTCCTTTATGCTGATGACTTGGTCCTGCTGTCCCCCACAAGAGAAGGGTTACAGCAACACTTATCACAAGTGGAAAAATACTGTCAAACCTGGGCCCTGGCAGTCAACCAACCCAAAACCAAAGTGCTCATCTTTCAGAAAAGGTCCAGACTACAGAGAAGCAACGCCAGTTTCACAATAGGAAACAACCCTGTCGAACAAACAAATCATTGCATATATTTAGGACAAAAAATCTCAAACACAGGAAATTTTAGCTTGGCTGTGAATGAACTAAAAGACAAAGCAAAAGGGGCTTTCTATACCATTAAGAAATCAATAAACACTGAACTACCAATTAGAACCTGGCTCAAAATATTCAAATCAATCGTCGAACCCATTGCATTATATGGTAGCGAGGTGTGGGGTCCACAAATTCAACAGGACTGGACAAAATGGGAAAAACATCCCATTGAGATCCTGCATGCAGAGTTCTGCAAAAATATCCTCCAGGTGCAGAGAAGAGTTCCCAACTCTGCATGCAGAGCTGAATTAGGCCAATATCCTCTACTATTTAATATTCAAAAACGAGCCCTACATTTCTGGAATCATATCAAAACGAGTGACCTACTCTCCTTTTCTTACAAAGCCCTATGCTGCCAGGAGTTGAACCCACAAAGGAGTCCCCTCTGCCTACTGGCCCTGAGGCTGAGCGAACCATCAACCACTCAGATCATTACACCACCACCACCTCAGCCCAACCAAATTATGATGAAAGAAAAAGAAAAACACATAGATTATTGGACAGAACTAATAGAATCCCAGAACAAAATGGAAACCTATGTATCCCTAAACAGACAGTACACTGTGGCAGCCTACTTGACCACAGTGTCTGACACCAAACTGAGGAGAACACTGACTAAGTACAGACTGAGTGGGCACAACCTGGCAGTGGAGGTAGGCCGGCCCAGAGAAGAGAGGTTTTGTTCCCACTGTGATCAGGGAGCAGTAGAGACAGAGCTGCACTTCCTTACTCACTGCAACAAATATGAAGGTCTCAGAGACCAATATTTTACAAAAATAATCAAAATATTTCCAGATTTCCTCAATCTAAGTGACCCAGAGAGACTTCCGGTCCTACTGGGAGAGAGGGAGGACTGCTGTAGACTGGCAGCGAGATATGTAGCAGCCTGCCATGAGCTCTGTAACTCTGTGAGCCCCCCGGCACACATGGCTGATTAGCTAATAATCAACATGTTATATATATTTATGTCTTATGTTACTCTTACCTACCTTCCATAGCCCCTCTTGTTCTCATGCCCTTTTCTTTTACTATTGTTTATTTATTATTGTTTATTATTGTTTAATATTGTTTTATTCTTTATTATTGTTTATCTTGTCTATTTATGTTTATTATTACTGTTATAACTTGTACTAAGATGCTTTGGCAACATTGTATTGTATACAGTCATGCCAATGAAGCCACTTGAATTGAAATTGAATTGAGATCCTAACTCTGCATGCAGAGCTGAATTAGGCCAATATCCTCTACTGTTAAATATTCAAAAATGAGCCCTAAATTTCTGGAATCATATTAAAACAAGTGACCCAGGCTGAGCGAACCATCAAGCACTCAGATCATTACACCATGACCACCTCGGCTTCAGGCCACAAGCACTCAGAACATAAGACCCAACCAAATTATGATGAAAGAAAACGAAAAATACATAGATTATAGGAGACTATAGAATCCCACAGCAAAATGGAAACATATGTAGCCCTAAACAGACAGTACACTGTGGCCACCTACCTGACCACAGTATCTGATACCAAACTGAGGAGAACACTGACTAAGTACAGACTGAGTGAGCACAACACAGACACATCTGGCTGCCTAGAGAGGAGAGGTTGTGTTCTTACGGTGACCAGACAGAGCTGCACCAGACCAGACAGAGCTGCACTTCCTAACTTACTGCAATCAGTATGCAGAGAGCAATATTTTGCAAAAATAACAAAAATATTTCCAGATTTCGTCTATCTAAGTGACCCAGAGAGACTTCCGGTCCTACTGGGAGAGAGGGAGGACTGCTGTAAACTGGCAGCGAGATATGTAGCAGCCTGCCATGAGCTCCGTAACTCTGTGAGCCCCCCCGGCACACATGGCTGATTAGCTAATAATCAACATGTTATATATTTATGTCCGATGTTACTCTTACCTACGTTTCATAGCCTCTTGTTCTCCATGCCCTTTTATTTTGTTATTGTTTATATTGTCTATTTATGTTTATTATTACTGTTATAGTTAAGATGCTTTGACAACATTGTATTATATGCAGTCATGCCAATAAAGCCACTTGAATTTAATTTAATTGAAATTTAGAGGGGGGAGAGAGAGAGAGAGAGAGAGAGAGAGAGAGAGAGAGAGAGAGAGAGAGAGAGAGAGAGAGAGAGAGAGAGATGTAAAGTCAGTCAAAGTGAGACAGGGGGAAAACAGGAAGTATGTCAGTGAAATAGCAGTTCATGTTACTGGAGTAACTATTATACTGACAGAAATGAGGCTGAACAATGATAGACAGATGTATACTATAATAGTAGATGCCTATTCTGTTTGTGTTTTAGTGGAGGCCTGTTTAGGGCCATAGCAGCGCCCTTATATGGTGCAATATTTAATCCTGTCTAATATCTTTATGCTGACCTGGCATATTGTATTGTGTTACTTTATTTTAACACATTTTTATTCTTCATTTTCATCTCTTAAACATCGCAAATGCAACATGTATTTTCTTTCAGACTTTGCACATAAAATGAGTCAGCACACAAAAAGTTTGAGTGCACATACAAACAGGTTTCGAAGAATGATATCCAGTTATACATATACATAAGAAATTCAAGTGTTTGAGTTTTCAATGTATGTTTTGCAAAATAATTAAGTGTGACGCTGCATGATGGCTTTTATGTTGAAAGTTTTCACCGGAAGCCTGACAGGGTTCTGGTGCGGCTGACAGACCGGGACGTGAGTGGGAGAGCAGAACAGGTTTGATCCGCAGAGTGACGCGACGTCTGGCGGACTGGAGACCGAGCTGTGTCAATTCTGGAGGTGGACGCTGTATTTCGGTGGATTTCAACATGAGCAGCTCGGTCTGTGTGTAGAACCTGGTCTCTAGATCACACTGTCTCATCAGCCTGGCGCACTGAGACTCCGGAGGACGGGGACAGTGAATGGAAGCAGAGGGACGGGGACTGGAATCAGCAAAGACACGCCAACAAAGAGGATTCAAGGAAGTAGGCTGCTGCGTGCCGAGGTACTGTGAGTTGGCGAGGCAGCAGACGAAGTGAGACAGCAGGACCTCCTCACCATGGCTGACCACAGACTACTCCGGGCTGCTCTTACCTCACTGTTGTTTCTTCTGTGCGTGGACGTGGTGATTTTTCGGGTTCATGGGCAGTACGGTGGCGGCGACCGAGGAATGTCTGTACCGGAGCACGGGTTCTGCCAGCCGATCTCCATTCCGCTGTGTACGGACATCGCGTACAACGAGACGATCATGCCAAACCTGCTCGGTCACACCAACCAGGAGGACGCAGGGCTGGAGGTCCACCAGTTCTACCCGCTGGTTAAAGTTCAGTGCTCCCCGGACTTAAAGTTTTTCCTGTGCTCCATGTACGCGCCTGTGTGCACGGTGCTCGAGCAGGCGCTGCCTCCGTGCCGCGCTCTGTGTGAGCGTGCTCGGCAGGGCTGCGAGGCGCTCATGAATAAGTTCGGCTTCCAGTGGCCCGACAGCCTCGCGTGCGACTCCTTCCCGGTCCACGGTGCGGGAGAGCTATGCGTCGGGCAAAACATGTCGGACCGCACGGAGCCCGACGGCCCCGGCCCGTACCCCACCGAGAGCACACTCTCTGACCCCATTAACGGTCAGTTCAGGTGTCCGGCCTCGCTCAGGGTGCCTCCCTACCTGAACTACCGATTCCTTGGCCAGGAGAACTGTGGCGCTCCGTGTGAGCCAAAGAGATCTCATGGGATGATGTACTTCACAGAGGAGGAGCTCAAATTCGCGAGGATATGGATTGGTATCTGGTCCGTGTTGTGTTGTGCCTCCACCTTATTCACCGTGCTGACCTACCTGGTGGACATGAAACGCTTCAGCTACCCAGAGCGGCCTATCGTCTTCCTGTCTGGCTGCTACACCATGGTGTCCATCGCATACATTGCTGGATTTTTACTGGAGGACAAGGTAGTTTGTAACGACCGGTTTGACAATGACATAAGTACGGTGGTGCAGGGCACAAAGAAGGAGGGCTGCACCATCCTCTTCATGATGTTGTACTTCTTCAGCATGGCCAGCTCAATCTGGTGGGTCATTCTGGCTCTCACCTGGTTCCTGGCTGCAGGGATGAAGTGGGGCCACGAGGCCATCGAGGCAAACTCTCAGTACTTCCACCTGGCAGCCTGGGCCGTCCCCGCCATCAAGACCATCACCATCCTCGCTGTGGGGCAGGTGGATGGAGACGTGTTAAGCGGGGTTTGCTTTGTGGGTATCAACAGTGTGGACGCCCTGCGGGGCTTCGTCCTGGCTCCTCTGTTTGTTTATCTATTCATCGGAACCTCCTTCCTCTTGGCGGGCTTCGTGTCCCTGTTTCGCATTCGGACCATCATGAAGCATGACGGCACCAAGACGGAGAAGCTGGAGAAGCTGATGGTGAGGATAGGGATCTTCAGCGTGCTCTACACTGTGCCGGCCACCATCGTCATCGCCTGCTACTTCTATGAGCAGGCCTTCAGGGAGCAGTGGGAGAGGACATGGATCAGCCAGACTTGTAAGACATATGCTGTGCCGTGTCCGGCCCAGAACCACCCCAACATGAGTCCCGACTTCACAGTCTTCATGATAAAGTATCTAATGACTCTCATTGTGGGCATCACTTCTGGCTTCTGGATCTGGTCTGGAAAGACCCTCAACTCCTGGAGGAGGTTTTACACAAGACTGGCCAACAGTAAACATGGTGAGACCACAGTGTGATATGGCTCAGCCTCAGCCCTCCAACATACTGCATAGTGACAGACTGAATGATAATCCTCTTTTTTATTTCCTTTTCCCACTCTGGACTTAGAGCAGACACTTGGTATATTTTTTAATGTACATATACATGTGTGAGATTTTTGTAAGTATATATTTGTATTTAAAGATTTTTTTTTAATTCTCTCTTTTAAAAAAAACACTTTTCTTTTCATACTTAGGACTAATGGAATTGCAGGTAATTATCAGAGCCAGCTGACCTTCAAGGATTCAGGTCTCATGACCCGGTTTAATGTTGACACCACTGGGAGTATTTCACATTGAGTGTGTGTGTGTCTTTGATCAGTGAACTGCTGGGGAGCAGTGGGTCTATTCTAAGCAGAGTCCTGTGAAACCCAAGTGCTTCCTTGTGGCTCCCACTTATCCTGATTAACCAGCTGTAGTCTGTGTCTGTTCTCTTGAGCAGCAGTTGCCCGGTTCTGAAGGGAAATGTCAGCAGTGTGGGACAAGAAACAGCGGCAGGTTGTGAATGACAGTAGCAGTGACAGATGGTCTGGCCTGCAGCTCGGCCCTGACAGTTCTAACATTCCCTTCCAAATAAGGCACACATACATGTGAGTTTAAAGGACCATACTGGTGTTTTTGTATGTCTCAGTTTGGAAAATTGTGTATTTTACACTTTTACCTTCTCTCAGGCAGTGCAGGCTAGTTGTGTTTCTCCTCATGTCCTAGAAACAGTTTAGCTATTATTGAACTACAGCTCCTAAGTCAACTTACAGGCCCTTAAAACGGGCTTGAGTTAAGCCAATAATGCACAGTGACCATACTGACTATGAAGTGATGATGGTGTACATAATGCAGGTGTACACGCAGTCCTCGCAATATTTGATGAACATTGATTTCCAAAATTTCATGAAATGAAAGCAGATAAAATCTTCACTTATATTTTAACTGACAGGTTCCAAGACTGCAAGTTGATTTCATCTCCAGTTAAATGAACTCAAACCAGGGGCTGCCTGGTAGAAAGAAATACATATTCCATATGTTGCTATGGAGTTTTAAAATGGCCAGCTGTAATGCAAGCCATGTGCTATAAGGGTTTGAACAAGCAAAAATACTGTGTGTGTGTGTGTGTGTGTGTGTGTGTGTGTGTGTGTGTGTGTGTGTGTGTGTGTGTGTGTGTGCGCGCGCGTAATCAGATTTCTGTATTTAAACCTACTTTCTGTCTCCAGTTCTGTGGAAGTTCCTTGGACACCCTTTGAGCCTTTACAGTTAATGTTTTCTGAAGACAAAGTTAGAGTTATAGATTTATGTTCATGGATTTCATCCCAACTACATGTGTGTAAAAGTATGTGTATCCTTTGTGATCAGAGTGGAGCGCCTATACTGATAACTAATCTGTCCCACAACAACGTGCAGTTTCCGAGCGTTCTAATGTGATGTGGGATGTTTTTGGTCATTTATGAGAGTCTTGTCTTCTTGTCAGACTAAAAAAACACATTTCAAAACATGACCTTGAAAAATATGAATGGTCATTTTCAATGAAAAAATAATAATAAATAGATAATAATAATAATATTAATAATAAACTGCAGATTAAATAATATTACAAAATAATGGTTGCATACCTACACTAGAGACCAAATGTGACCATGACAAGTATGTACTCTGAAATATCACGTCATGTTCATGATGAAACTGCAGGTTTCAACACGATTCATTTTGACATATAGTGGCAGCAGAAGCTAAGATGTAACCTGAGCAGAATTCTAATGAATTTTTGTTGTTGCATGGGTTCAGTTTCAGAAAACAGGAGGTCAAGATATTTTAGGTTTAAAAGGAAAAGTAAATGATCAAACTCCCCTTTTTTATCTGAGAGAATGTCAGAGATACGATGAGACGATTGATAGAAATATTATTCAAATCGCGAGCTGGCAAAATCACAGGAACTTCAAAGGTAAAGGTACCATTATAAATGAAGCATTGCAACAGTGCAGAGAAGCCTCGCATCTTATTCTTCATCATCATCATACAGCTTTGTTTTCAGTAAAAATATTATGCAAAAATGACGATTTACACAAAAATCATGACTGATACTGGAATAGCTGAATTTACCATATGATGCATATTGCATGTTGTTCAGCCCTAAATATGAGCTGAGGTCATCTTCTCAATGAACAGTAAATGTAATGTCATGTGTTTGTTTGATTCTGATTATCTATATGTAAATCCTGATGGAACAAGGGATATTTGATTTTGCTCACATATTTTTTGAAATGTTTGTGACTTCTTGAGAATCAGCAGAATTCTTCAGTACAACAACACCTTACTAAAAAGCTTAAAGGGTGTCCAAGCTTCAACATAGCACTATTACATGGTTCAATCATTGTGAGACGGTGTTTGTCATGCCATATCAGAAATGTAACAAAACATATTTTTGATTCGTTTTTACCGACACACTGTCCTAATGAGGATGGTGAACGTGTCAGCTATTGTTGAGAGAAGACTCAGGTTGTTCTGCAGAGTAATTGGATCCTTGTGAACATAGCTGCATGTCTGCACTGTGGGACTGAAAAGCAGCCAGCAGCTTGCATTTATTCCACTGCAGAAGAAAGAAAGCCTTGTGTTGAGATGCAGCGCGGCTGCTGTCGGTGCGCCTCGGCTCTCACGCACACTAGCGCACATCATGACTTGTGTTCTTGTCAAATGCTCCTCCACATGGTGCTTCCAGTTCATGATAATTGTTTTATTGTGTTGACGGCTCTACAATATTCACAGCCTTGAAGCTTTGAATTTCCTTTCGCATTTTGTTATGAAGAGAACCTTTATATTTATAGAAAAAAATGGTGTATATATATACACACTACATTGATTGTTTTATGAGAATAAAAACAATCTCACCATTGCAACTGTCAAACCTTTGTAAAATGTTTTTTTTTTTTTTTTTTCCTGAAAATGATCATGCTTCCAGTCCACCTTAGTACATATGTTGAAAGTATGTGAGGAAGGAAAAATGAGAGCAGCCATCCCTTTCAGTGTACAAAACTATGAACCAATCCTTCATTGCCATAAATCAAATGAGAACATGAGCAGAGACCCATGGCCATGATGTCATCGAGTAGTTTCTGTAACCCCATTCAGCATTCCTTTTTTAATCTTTAATTTTCTTTCATGTACGTATACACACGTGTGTGTGTGTGTGTGTGTGTGTGTGTATATGTGTGTATATGTCTATGTATACATATGTATGTGTGTGTATATATGTATATATACACCGATGTATATGCCACCGACGATATATGTATGTGTATATATATATATATATATATTTTTTCTTATTTATTTATTTATATATATATATATGTATATATATATATATATATATATATATATGTATATGTATATATATATATGTATGTATATGTATATGTATATATGTATATGTATATGTATATATATATATATATATATATACCAAACTTTCTTTATTAGTTTTTCATAGAACAATCAGGATCTCAGTTCTTACAAAGAGCAGTGATTCCAGAACAGGTTAAAGATCCATTCTTATTTACCAATATCAGCCCAGGAGTGGCACCCAGCCACCCACCCACCCTGAACTACACGCATTCAATCCATTCATTCTCACGACATACATGTTCAAGGCACAGGTTACAAACAAGGAAACAACGTAAATAGACCTGATACTAAGGAAAAATACAGATACATAGTAATTACGTAATGGTACATGGTATCAGACAAGTAAGAAAAATAAATAAATAAATAAGAAAATAATAATAATAATTAAAAAAAAGATAAATAAATAGGAATAAATGAATAAGTAAATAAATAAAGGGGGGGGGCTCAGTTGGTTTCTGCTACAATAGTCAGAGAGTCAGTGTACGCGATGAAGGGCTGCCACATCTTATAGAAACTGCTTGAGGACCCTTTCAAGGAAAGCCTAACCTTCTCTAGCATATTACACTGCAGTACATCCTGAATCCATTTATTATGAGTTTTACTAAATGTTCCAAATATTGCTGCCCAAAATTCAGACTATTTAGGGCAAGACAAAAACATGTGAACAAGATCAGCAGGAGCCTGCCCACATCTGTTGCATGAGTCTGCTCTGTCAGGATAGATTTTAGCCAGTTTAGCATTAGTAAGATAGGCTCTATGCAGAGGAGAGATCCGAGAGCAGAACTTGACCTGTGAGCAGGTGTGTGTTCTGAGTGCGTGCACTTAGATCTGAGCGCGCAGAGGGCACATTTGAATGCAAGCGAAATTTTTGTGTGCAAGAAGGAGAAATGTGAGCACAGGCATGTGATTTTTTAGTTCAAGCAGACATTTTGAAAGAAAGCAGAAGACATTTAAATGCAAGCACAAAATGTGAGCATGTTGAGAAAAAATCTGAGCACGCGAAGGAGCTGTGTCACTGAAAAGGAATGAAATCATGCTCTCAAACTGAAAATCTATGCTCTTGATTAATGACATGATTCTACTTCCATACTCTGGCCCTAAAAAAGGAACATTAACCTTACAGTAGAAGCTAGGATCAAGAAGTGAGATTTGTGCCTCCATGAATATCTACTATTATTAGCTTCCATGTAAAAATCAACATGAACAGACCTGAACATAGGATACAACTGGTGCCTCATACACAGTATAAAGATGATCAGTTGAAGGGGGGTTAACTACAAGTAAACATTAAGCCCATAGGCAGACCAAGCTACCTGCCCGTAGCTTGTGACATATTCGCAGGGGCGCCGCCAGCGATTTTGGGCCCCATGAAACATTTGTTATGCTGTTTACATAAAACTGTGCATTTTAATGATATTTTTGACTATAATTTCCTATATGTGTGAAAAGAACAACATGACAGTTACTTGGTAGGGGAATCACTGAATACTCAGAATACAATGGAATTTAGATTCATTGTTTGCAAGTCTGCAACTTTTTATTAAGTTTGTTATATACGTTTATATTAAAAATCTATTAAAAGAATTAGAGTTGGGGTGGAAAAAAATACATAAATGAGGCTCTATGGTCGTTGCGATTTAATATTGTTAACGTTTCTCTGATTGGATTGAGAGCAGTCACTTAGTCTGCAAGCACCAGAAAATTTCTCCTCTTTTCCTACTGCAAAGCAAGGGGTGAGAGTCCCAAACTACTGACCAAACATAGTATTTCAGTGAGTTTATAGTTAAGTTTCAGTGATAGCTAAATTTCAACAAAACAAAATAAAGTTATAGGCTATATGCTTTTAAAACCATTTAAATAATTCTGAAATAAATACAGACTACGTGTTTTTATTTCAGAATGATCTTTATTCATTAATTTCAATTTATCTTTTTTATCCATAATAATAGATTAATTCAACACAGAGCTGCTCACTTCCTTCCTCAGTTGTGGGTGCGGGTGCGGGTGCGGCTGCTGCTGCTGCACCTGACGTGTCTGTTCAAACATGCATCATTTTTGACAGGAGGGGTGGTCAACTGATTAAATATGGGCAGCTTGCTAAACGTGAACAGTGAAATCTAAAAATCCAGAGTTTTGTTCCAAAATATGAGCTAATATGGGGAGAAAAGTGAGCTAGCTTAAAAACCACAAGGTTAAGATAAACAACAGACTAATCTGTTCCAGAACTTTCCACCACATGAACCAAACCCACCTTGTTTTTGGAAACACTGGGTGACATACTGACGCCCCTTTGCTTCTCTCTCCTGCCTAATCTTTTTGTCTTTCCTTTTTTGACTACCCGACTTCTGGGGCATTTTGCCTTCTCTCCGTCTCCTTACTGACTGATACACCGCACCTGCGCACTGCGCAGCAGTTCAGTTGATTGATGGGAGGATCGAACCATTTTACGTAAGGGGGGGGGCCTTGAGAAATGTTTCAAAATAAACTTAGTGTTATTATCAGTGCATTAAGTGATGCATATTTATGATTATAAACTAACAAATTAGTGTCATATTATTTTTGTCGGTATTATAATTTTTTTAGGGGCCTTTCTGGGCCCCTGTCAATGATGGGCCCCTAGAATCCTTCCCCTTATCCCCCCCCTTTTTCGGCGCCCCAGCATATTCGTGTCGTTAGCATTATACAGTCCACATTTTTAATGTTCACTGATAGCAAAATGCCAAACGGCCAGTTAACCAGGCACTGTTACCGTGTGATCGAGGGTCATTTTAGGTGTTTCCACTGGAAAGGTATTCTTTAGCCTTTACAACCGACGAAAGCAGGATCTTTTCCCCGTTGCTCGCGGTGATATACAGCTTCGCCGGGTAGCGGAGACTGGGTTTCAACCCGCGTTTGTAGAGGAGGGCCATGACTTCTCGGTACGTAGCCCGTTGCGCCATCACCTCGGGGGAGAAGTCCTCGAAGATAGCCACAGGTTTCCCCAGATATTGTAGATCGGACCTCCTCTTACGGGCTTCACGGAGAACTTTTTCCTTAGTTTGGTAGTCGTGGAACCGGGCGATGACGGGCCGTGGTCTCTCGCCTTCTTTGGGTTTTGGGGCCAGGGACCTGTGTGCTCGATCCAGCACGGGTGGCGTCGGTAGTATTTCCTCACCCAGAAGTTGGAAAATTCAGTTGGTCGTGGGCCTTCAATCGACTCAGAAAGTTCTATAATACGGACATTATTGCGGCGGCTCCGAGCCTCTAAGTCAGCCGTCTTGGCTTTTAGCTTCTCGCTAACCGCGGTTAGCTCAGCGCACGTAGCCTCAAGGCTGAGCAGGCGACCATCGACCGAGTCCGCGTTAGTCTCCAGAGAGGCAATGCGTTGGCCGTGGCTGGACACAGTGGCTTGGACGAGGTCTATTTTGGCCTCCAGCGCTTAGAAGGATATCTTGAACTCCGAAGCCAGCTCGGCCTTGTGGCAATTTAAGAGGCTTGTTAGCGCGGCCATGCTAAGCTCGTCAGCAGCTACAGCGTTGAGGGGCGCAGAGTCTTTTTTGCTTTGTTTTGCATTCTTACTTGCCATGGTCTTAAAGCGCATCATGATGTTGTAGTCTCACTACAATGCTGCTACGGGCAGTAAGAGGTAGAGCAGGCTTGAAAAAGTAAAAATTTGCGTCCGCCATGACCGCATATATTTATTTATATATTTATAAATATATGCGGTCAT
>CAEMYA010000795.1:842-5842 GCA_903131615.1 Diplodus sargus | reverse complement strand
CCTTTTATCAGTTACACAGCTTTTATATCAGCTGCCACACAGCCCTTGTGAGTTCTGTCATGGATTGTCGTATGCATATGACAACTGTGAAGACTGGCCTTCTTTGTTAGGAACTGGAACGTATTTTTTCACACAGTGATAGCGAACAGTCAGTGTGTTTGTCATGGTGAGTCAGTCAGTGCCTTAGTGTTTTTTACAAGCTTATCATGAGTTTTATGGTATGGCATCTGCAAAGGGCTTCTTGTCAGCTCCATCTCCACATTTCACATCAGTGATGGGAGAAAGACAGTGAGACAAAAGACAGAAAACACTGGAAGTGTCCAGCAGTGGAAATTTTTCTGCAGTTGTGTCCGTTCAAACTGAAGCTGTGGGGGGTCGGGGGCTCACAGGCCTACTCTGCTCAGTAGCTTTTATTGCTCACATCTGGTTCTGCTATATGATCTGGATATGACCCTGAAGTATATACATTTACATATGTCATGCTTTTGGGGCAGGTACAAATCAAATCAAGCAGCACTAGTTTTCTGGCTCTTGTTGCAGTAGCTAATACTGAAGGTGAGTTTTTTCCGTTTTGACCCGTAAAAGCCTCCATGTGAGTTCACCATTTGGTCTCAGGTTTAGTCTTCAAGACTATTTTGGAAGCAGGGAAGCTTTCTGACAGTGGGCAGAGGTAATAGTGCACTTTCAAACATTATTAGGTTTTATATGATGAGATTCATATAAAATACCATACAATCACAATGAAAAAGGAAAACAGGAATTGTCTAAACAATATATGTCAGTATATTAAGCCAAGGCACATTTACATTTACATTTAGGGCACTTAGCAGATGCTTTTGTCACAAGATTTTTTCTGAAGAAAAAATGCAGGTCACTGAACTTGTATCCAAAAAATCCAAGCAGATTATGTTCATGTTTTACATGTATTATTTTTATCAATACATATTTTGGTATCATTTATAGACAAAATCAGTTTTAGAACAAGGACTTAAATGTTTAGAGAAGAGAGTTTCAGGGAAGAAGTTTATCTGAGAAATGATCCTGTTTCTTCATGTGTTAGAGGAAAGGAAATGTTGACTACTGTCCTAAAGATACACAACTTTTATATTAAGGCAACTTTGATTCAATGTTCAGCTGTTTGGCCAACTTTACTTTTTGATGTAGTCTCATAACATTAACTGTGTTTAGAGACTGGATGCAAAGAGGACACCTTTTCAATCCAACAAGAGTTGCTCACCTGGCACACAGACAAGAAAAAGCTTTCTAGCTTCCTGGTTTACTTCCTGGTTATGCTTCTCACTGAATATGTAAATAGAGTTTCCCCTCTGCCCATACACTTTACTTTGTGATGATACCACTGATTTTTAAATCACTTCTCTGGGCGAGAATGATTATAAATATAAAACCTTGAATCAAAAATCACAACAGAAAGTCATAATCAACCTTGTTTATGATTGGAGATGTCCTGTCAACAGTTTTACGCACGTCTCTTTTGTAATGGCTGTCTATGTGTAAAATGCGTTTTGGGCCCCAGGGGAGGCGTTCGCTGCAATATTGCAAGTGGCCAATGGGCAAAATGGGAAGCATGACTGAGAGGACATATCCAGCCCTATGGCTCCAAACTCACAAGTAATCCAGTCCACAAGGCCCATCAAAAAGACTTTCTTCAGGCTTTTAGAGAGTTAGGGTGAATTTTCTTTCCGAGATTTCACCGATCTAAGTCAACACAATTCACTGCAATACAACGTGACATTGTACTTTTATCAGTTGGCAACTGAACAAACAAAGAAAAAAGTTATTGTGAAGATAAAAAAAAACAAAAAACTGTGATTTATTGAAATGTTACTTGAATCATGCAGGCCAGAAATAATATTCAACCACATCAAGATACAGACATAGACTATATTGCCAAAAGTATTCAGTCACTCATCCAAATATTTAAATCAGGTGTTCCAATCACCTCCATGGCCACAGATATATAAAAGCAAGCACCTAGGCATGCAAACTGTTTCTACAAACATTTGTGAAAGAATGGGTAGCTCTCAGGAGCTCAGTGAATTCCAGCGTGGTACTGTGATAGGATGCCACCTGTGCAAAGTCCAGTCGTGAAATTTCCTTGGTCCTAAATATTCCACAGTCAACTGTCAGTGGTATTATAACAAAGTGGAAGCGATTGGGAATGACAGCAACTCAGCCACGAAGTGGTAGGCCATGTACAATCACAGAGCGGGGTCAGCGGATGCTGAGGCGCATAGTGCACAGAGGTTGCCAACTTTCTGCAGAGTCAATCCCTACAGAGCTCAAAACTTCATGTGGCCTTCAGATTAGCTCAGGAACAGTGCGTAGAGAGCTTCATGGAATGGGTTTCCATGGCCAAGCAGCTGCATCCAAGCCATACATCAGCAAGTGCAATGCAAAGTGTCGGATGCAGTGGTGTAAAGCACGCAGCCACTGGATTCTAGAGCGGTGGAGTCGCGTTCTCTGGAGTGACCAATCCCGTTTCTCCATCTGGCAATCTGATGGACGAGTCTGGGTTTGGCGGTTGCCAGGAGAACAGTACTTGTCTGACTGGTTTTTCAGGAGCTGGGCTTGGCCCCTTAGTTCCAGTGAAAGGAACTCTGAATGTTTCAGCATACCAGAAGTTTGGGGATGGCCCCTTCCTGTTCCAACATGACTGTGCACCAGTGCACAAAGCAAGGTCCATAAAGACATGGATGAGAGAGTTTGGTGTGGATGAACTTGACTGGCCTGCACAGAGTCCTGACCTCAACCCGATAGAACACCTTTGGGATGAATTAGAGTGGAGACTGAGAGCCAGGCCTTCCCATCCAACATCAGTGTCTGACCTCACAAATGCACTTCTGGAAGAATGGTCAAAATTCCCATAAACACACTTTGTGGAAAGCCTTCCCAGAAGAGTTGAAGCTGTTATAGCTGCAAAGGGTGGACTGACATCATATTAAACCCTATGGATTAAGAATGGGATGTCACTTTAGTTCATATGCGAGTCAAGGCAGGTGAGCGAATACTTTTGGCAATATAGTGTATGTGAAAGTCCAGGCTATAGAGGTCATCAACATGCACTTTATTAGTGTAGTCTATAGGCATGTGTATCAGCAGCGTAAATAGATTTGCAGTCTCATGCCTTCACAGGCTTGCATTGATGGCAGCCTATAATGCATTCATGCTCTCCAGTTGCATTATGGGAAGTGTAGAGTCCAATTTTTTTAAGCTCAACCCAACTAGGGATCTAAAGCTCTAATATCTCCGCCTCTGCTGCTTTAATGCTTTAATTTTGGCTGTTCTTTTTAATAAGTGTTTGTTATGTGTTCCCAAACTTTATGAAAAATGCAACACTTAATCCCAGGAGTACACCGTTAATCTAACAGAACAAGATATGTACATCATTGTGTAAATAACTTGCAGCACTGTCCCACAAGACATAAGCAGCATTTCTACCACACAACAAAACAGACAGCAAGTCATGAGCCACATAAATGACTATCTTGGTATGTATCAAGATAATGGTACATAATAGAGTTGGCGCATAGCCAAAAGCATCTTTAGGATACACATATAGTATGGAAGATGTAGTCAGAGAGAGAATATGGTGGAAATCATATTGTCTCCCATCGTTTAGAATTAGAAAGCAATTAGGAAATTTTTTTGGTCCAAAAAAAAGAGAACACATCCAAATACTTAACCCCGACATGAGTCCTGCTACGTAACCTGAAACCAACATGTGCCACAAAATCTGGGGTTTTGGTCATTTTTTTCATATTGTGTATGAAGTATGTATCAAGTAAGTAGATGGTTGAGTTTGAATAATTTCAAATGTTATTTACTCAGAACTTTTTCCCCTCCAGGACTCTGCCAATCATGTGCATGCACTTCATGTGTAGCAAGTAGAAAGACATCCTTCATCTCTGACACATTATAATTACGAAAGGACACAGCATATCTGATTGAAATAATTATGAATGAAAAAATGATGTCAAGAAAATCCGCTCATCACCGTTTCCAACCATCCGTGCACTGTGTGCATACCTCAGTCATCTTGACATGATGTTTTCTGTTCTAAGGCCAGCTCTTTGAAGTTCCTGTGGATTCTTCTGTGTTTTTAGATAAACCTTTAAAATGGCCTTAATACTTTGTTGGTTAGGTTAGTTGGTGCTTGGGAGCTGGGAAGAGGGAGTTTCATTGAATGGGACCCACTCAAATGACCACCAGTGTGTCCTGGGGACACGACAATAACATCACCAGTTAAGTTTAGGAAAACACTGTGGTTTGAGTAAAAATAACTTCATTACATACGTAACTTTATTTACATTAAGTTTGTGGCATTTCCTTTTGACCTCTCACTGGACATAAACACAGGACTCTCTTGTGTGAAAATAAATAAATAAATAAATAATAATTTAAAAAACAACAACAACAACAGCAACAGAAAAAAACAATACAAAAATATAGCCACATGCGGCAATCCGCGGGTTCTAACCTCTTTCGCCCCAAACCGGCCACCCTGACCCTGATCCCCCGTAGTCGATGACATCGGCCGCCATGTTCCTCAAAAATCTTTGCAACTCATACCCATGATAAGCCCCAGATTTCTCCAAATTGGGTTTTCAGCTACATGCTAATGGCATTTATAGCGGCCACTATAGGTTGAGCTGAACATGATTTGGTAGGCAGAATCCCAGTACAGTTGTGAACCTACCCACCAAGTTTTGTGATATAGGACAAAGGGTGTAGGAGTTATGGCCAATCATTTCTAAGCCCTGCCCATTGCAAAAATACATGGGTCCGTGGCGGCAAGGTTATTCTTAGCAATCTGGCTCATTTATAGTAGAAATTTGTCTGTTCATCCCTCGAAGCTGTACAGCGTATTTGGTGTTGATACAGTCAATCTTTCAAAAGTTCTATTCATTTTACTGATTTTAACGGTGTGCAAATTAGCAAAAAATCAGTAATAGCGGCTTTCGTGGTGCAGGAGGTTTTTT
>CAEMYA010000794.1:23993-41456 GCA_903131615.1 Diplodus sargus | reverse complement strand
TTGTTGTTGTTATTGTCGTCGTCCCTCAGTACTTCCACAGGCCATGAAAGCGAGTCGGATAAAATGTCAGTAAAACTGCTTGTTTGCAGCATTCTGATACAAAAAATTGCATCTCGGTCATATTTTAACATGCCGACTCTGAAAAACCAAAAAAAATGGTCCAAAAAAGTACAAAATAAGTTAAATAAAAGCACGGTCGTACAGGAGCAGTCATGGCGGCGTCAGAACTCAGTCGCGCCACCATAGCAACGGACAAGTAAGTCCAATCACGACCCCACTGGGCTCTCTTGAACGTACTTGTCCGTCCGCGCGTAAGTTGTGATATGGTCATATTCTCGGCCTGATCGGACTAGTTGTGATTGGCCGTCATCACGACCTAATCAGGCTCTCAGGCATACAAAAACTTTTTAGGTGAAGGTGAAGTTTTTTTTTATTATTTTAAATTTTAAATGTTATTTTATACACAGACACACACATACATAGGCGTAGCGGACGTGGGGTACGCACTTTTTACAGCAATTACAACCATTTAATTCTTTTTTTACTAGTGGAAACGCATTTTTCCGAGCCGCCTATAAACGCACCATGAGCAGGCGGACCCAGGCTGTGGTGTTGTGATTTGAATCACACAGACGTTAATTCAGATCTTGTTCAGCATGTTCAGCAAACCAGCGAAGAGGCAAAAAACTCATTTTTTTCCAAACTGTGTAAATTGAGTAATGCTGTTGAATGTAGATGTTTAGCTAAATGATGACTTACTAATAGATGTCAATATATCAAGTTAAGCTAGTTAACAATTGTTAACTGTTAGCTATGTTAAATCGCTTGCTAGGTGCAGAGGTGGTAGTAACTAGATACATTTACTCCGTTACATTTCCTTGAGTAACTTTTTGGAGTAACTTTTTGGACAAATTGTACTCTTAACAGTTAGTTGTTAGACGTACACCTGCAGGTGACAGCCCTTTACAGAATGTTGTGTTCACCTGACTCAGGCCTCGTGAGCCTCATTAGACTCACTGTTTATTCACTGTTTGTTTCTTTTAACACTGTAAACTCAAATGGGTAGTCAAGGGGCCGTGTGTGTTCAAACATGTGACCTGTTTCCTGTCAGTGTTCATAGAGTGTTTTTTTTTTGTTGTCAAAATCACACACTATTGTGTCTGCTTCCATGTTTGGAAGGCTGATTTTACATAAACTAGTGTGTGGCATTTTGTTTGTCATAGTGTTTTTAGTCGTTCGAGATCCTTTTTGTTAAGTTTCACAAAATAAATTGTTCTGTTTTAATCCAGCTAAAGTTTGGTGTTTCATTTGTGTCTTCAATATTTATACTTTTCTTTATTTATAGCCTACTTTTTTATAAATATTGTAATGAAACACTATCTTGTTAAGGCAATGTCTATTTGTGATCACATATTGCCTGCTTAAATTAATGATTTATATGGTTCCGAGACGGCTTTTCAGCAACATTCAGTAATGGGCCAAATCACAGCTGAATCGGGGGACATTTGGATGTCATTTCCAGGACGCGGCCACAAGACGTCCTCTCGACGACATAAACTGGACGGGTATGTGGTCGGCTTACGGTCATTAACAAGCCGTCGATTTGACGTCTTGGTTAGGACGTCCTGGTTATGACGTGGAAAACATTGCCTATTTGGCCTAGTCCGGAGCGTCACCGAATGACGTCAAGACGACGCCAATCTGACGTCATTTGGCTTGCTGGGATAGCATCTGCATGACGTGAAATTATAGCCGTTTTTAGACAGAGCACCAAGCCGCCAATTTGCCCGTCCTTTTGGTGGCACGGTCCGCGGTTTTAGACAGAGGAAATGTACCGGCCTTTGCGTGAGGTGGCCGGAGGTGTCAATGACCTGTATTGTTGTGCGACCCACAACCGAGGAGTTTTAAAACCAAGAAACAGCTGATCACAGCAGTCAGTCCTTCATTTCATCTGCGAACATTAAGATGAACAACTGAGCAGCCGCTGAGATCCAGGAGCCTCGGCCTCTGTAGCTGTTTTGTTGTGTTAACTTGATGTTATGTCGGAAAGCTAAGGCTAAGGATGGTCGCTACGTTCAAATTAAAAGCCCCCCACTAAGAACCCAGTTCTAAACTCCAGTGGGGTGCAATGTAAAGCTCTTATTTTGAAGACAAATTCTATGTCCAACTTCCAGCTTCACGTCACGTCACATGTTTACGCCTACCTCAGAGGCGGCTTTTGGAAAAGGAGGAATATTACACCTCGGTTTTAGAAAGATAGGCCGGCAAATTGCCGCTCTTACCTTGGAGCAAATGTGCCGCCTTTTCTACTTAAAATGATTAAATAGCTATGATATGATTGCTATGTAAAAAAAACGTCAACTTTCAGGAGTGCTGCCTTGGAGCACTGTTGTGTCCCCACCAATCTCAAAATCAAATCTACTCCCTTGCCGTGAGGGAGGAACCAGTCTTTGTCCTAAACAGTTCTCCGATGTGGTGAATGACATCACAGGCTTCTTGGGAGGGGTGGCAATTTGCTACTGAACTTCCCTTAGTTTTTTGCATTGTTTTTCTTGTTCTGTTCTCTGTTTTTAATTAAAAAAATTTTTAAACTTCCCAGTGGTGTGGTATTTGAAAGTGTGCGAAAGTGCAAATGCATTGTTTAAATATGATTACCTCACATATTCTTTTGTTGTTAAAATCTTTGTAGGTGATTAAATTGCTCCTTCTGACTTTAGCCACTTATGCTTTTCTCCTGTCTCTGTCTTTGGAACATACATGTTCTCCGAGCGACTGGAGCATCCCCATGCAACACAGCACACCAGGGTGAAGACTGTATTCATGACAACATAGCGAAAGGACACAAACAGCTTGACATGCTGATCTGTTTGACTTCTTTAGATGCTGTTTTTAAGGAATTTATTGTGATATTAAGTGCATTGGGAAAAACAAGACTGTGTGATTTATAATGCATCTGCAGAGCAAGTTTGTGATAAGTAAGAAAATTTAACAAATAGTGATAGAATTCCATTTATTTGTAATGAATTCAATCAAAATTGTATTTATTTGCCATGGATTTTCTATTAGAACACAGTCCAGACTTACTGTGCAGTCAATTGGCAAATCATGTTAGTCTGCCTCCCTCAAGTCTGAAAGTTAAGAAAAAAAATGATAAGAAAATATATCGATTTCATTGCTGTCAGCGTCTGTACAGGTTTAGTAAACAGAGTTCAAAGTAATTAACACAAGTGCATATAAATTGATGAGAATAGTTAACAAATAGTGATAGAATTCCATTTATTTGCAATGAATTCAAATCAAAATTACATTTATTTGCCATGGATTTTCGATTAGAACACAATTGTCATCATAATGCTGCTGTGAGTCCAGACTTGTTAGTCACCTGTTAGTCTGCCTCACTCAAGTCTGAAAGTAAAGAAGAAAAAAAAAACGATTTTATTACTGTCAACGACTGCACATGTTTAGTAAACTTAACAGAGTTTGGAGCCAGGATTTGAACCAGCGACCTTCCGATATATAAATATTAAAGATAAGAATTGTACAATATGTACAATATTTTACATTCACATTTACGCTATGGAACAGGTATGAGTATATTTAGATAATATTGTCAATGTCCCAAAAGACTGAAGCCATCTGGTGCCCAGTGAAGGAAAAGAAGGGAAGAAGAGGAAGATGTGAAGAAGATACAGGTACAGTAACGCCAATGTAATGAAGCGAAAGGAAATTAATAGTTTAATGCATCGTAGTCACCGTTGTTGGAGCAGAGTGTTAACTTGCCAGCTTAATTTTTTTTTTTTTTTTAATTAAAATGTACCATCCAGTGGTCACATATTCTTCTCTTCTCTCTTCAGAGGCACTTTTAAAATATTTCACCACCACCCCAGTGACACAGCATCAGGTGCTCCTGTCCCTCTACCTCATTACAGCAGAGTGGCACAGCATCAGGACTAGGGTTATCAAAAGTATCGAAACTCAAAAAAGTATCGATACTAAAATGTTGTATCGAATACGATACTCATTTTCAAAAGTATCAATACCGATTATTTTTTGCACTACCTCAGACTTGAAACTTGTTATCATAGTTGCAGTTTCTTTTTGCACAACTGTTTTTATTATAAATATTCAACGTGTGGTTCTGTTAATTGTTACATGTTGTAACAGAGGTTATTTTTGCATTTTTCTTGTTAATAAAAATATTTCTTTTAAATTTTAGCGTCTTTTCTTAATCCTTGTGGTATCGAAAACGGTATCGAGTATCTAATATTTTCCTGAGTATCGGTATCGAGTTGAACATTTTAGTATCGTGACAACCCTAATCAGGACTAAAGGCTGCACCAAAAGACCCTGCTGACTGGCCATCTCTTGTAACTGACAAAGTGAGATGAGAGTTGCTGACAATCAACTTTTTGCGCAGCAGCAACCAAAGCCTCCCATGCGCCGTTCAGGGAGGTGCACTGTTTTCCTTCACCATAAATCGACCACAAGTTCTCAATAGTGTATAGGTCAGGTGAGGATGGGGGCCATGTCATTACTCTTTAGTCTTTCAGGCCTTTTCTGGCTAGTCAGGCAGTGGAGTACTTCAATATGTGTGATGGAGCAATAACCTGCATAAAAATCATGGTCTTCTTGAAAGATGCAGAGTTTTTCCTGTACCACTGCTGAAAGAAAGACTGGCAGTAGGTTTGGGAGTTGAGTTTGAGTCAATTTTCAACCCGAAAAAGATCCCGCTAGCTCATCTTTAATAATACCAGCCCATACCAGTACTGCACCTCCACCTTGCTGGCATCTGAGTCGAAGTGGAGTTCTGTGTTCGTTACTGATAAAGCCACGAGCCCATCCATCTGGTCCATCAAGCATCACTCTCATTGCATCAGTCCATTAAATCTTTGAAAAATCGTTTCAAATATTTCTTGTCCCAGTCTTGACGTTTCGACTTAAGTGTCTTGTTCAGTCCTTACCTTTGCCATGTCTTTAAGCACTGAACACCTTGTACTTCTGGGCACTCCAGGTAGGTTGCAGTTATGGAATATGACAGCACTGGAGGATAATAGGTTCCTAGTAGCTTCACGTTGGATTCTTCTCAAATCTTCGGCAGTTAATTTGCTTCTTTTTTTCTCAACACGTTTCTTGCGATCCTGCTGACTATTTGCAACAAAATGTTTGATGGTTCTGTGATCACACCCCAAAAACATAGCAATTTCAAGAGTGCTGCATCCCTCTGAAAGATTTTTTGGACAATATTTGACTTTTCAGAGTCAGTTAAATCTCTTTTTTGGCCCATTTTGCCTGAGGAATAGAAGCTGCCTAATAACACACTTTGATATAGGGTGTTGATCTCCTTAGGCCACACCCTCCCTAATAACACAAATATCCAATAAGCATTCCAGTTTATACAGCTTGGAGTTGGAAAATATGCATAATAATTATGACATGGTCAAAATACTGACTTGGTTAGTAACTGTGAACACAATGTATGTATATGTTAAATGTTCAATCAAAGGTACATATTGCATGAATAACAGTGGACTGATCCATGTTGCTATCAGCATTAAGTTACACTCACCTGTCAGACAGAGACTCTGCAGAAATAATGGAAACATCTTGGCATGGCTCTGTCGTGAACTGACACTTAGAAGGTTGGGAGTCGATGCCTCCCTCCCATAACTATAGGACACAAAAATAAACAACAGCATATTATATTATATTTGTAAAGCGTCTAGTTCAAAGTCTATATGAATGAATGTCACATAAATAATATCTAAAAACATCTGCTTACAACTACAATGCAAACCATATTGACAGCTATATGCAATCTCCCCATGACTGAAAAGCAGACTTGGCCTTTCACATGTGTGGCACATAAGAATTAGTCCAGCTCTCATATACAGCTCCCAGGGTAGCAGTGCATGTGTGAACACTGTTAGATGGATTATATCCACAGTACATGTTTATGGTGGCCTGAGTGTAGACGGTGACATTACATGTAAATACAGTTCATGCATCAGTAGTCAATCATAGCTAGCTAGCTAGCATTAGCTACAAGCTGACGATGCAAATGATGTTAGTGTTGGGCTGATACATGTGACAACGACTCAAGGGGCTACCATTAAAGGGATAGTTTGGGTTTTTTGAAGTGGGGTCATATAAAGTATATATCTATAGTCGGTCTGTTTCCTACCGTAATCACCGATCAGCGCAGCCTCAGTTTGGAGAAGAAGAGAGCCGCTCCAGCCAGATGCTCAGCTTTGTACTGCAGTGAACGGGGTCCAGAGAAAAAGAGAAATAAACAACCTAAAACAAGGCTCACCTAAAAAAAATCTATATCAGTTCAAGTGTACGTTGTAAAGGAAAAATTCACAACGCTTTATGGGGCGTTCAGACCAAACGTGATAGACGCGAATACAATCTCTTCAGATGCTTCAGACACTTCATTCGCGTCGCTTGATCATTTTGGACTATTCACTTCATTCGCTTCATAAGACTGACCAGAGCTCAGTTCGAGGACCTGTTAGCTCGGGTCGGTGCCAGGATCTCCCGCCTGAACACCAACTACAGGCGCTCCATCTCAGCTGCGGAGCGCCTGTCCATCTGTCTGAGGTGAGCTGCGGTTACAATTCGCTTGTCCTTCATGTTGGTCTGAGTGTAAACAACCGCACAGGGAAGTGACGTCGTCGGCTCGAACTCGTCGCTGATTGGATGTTATGGCGCGATGCCACCTGAAAAGTTGGATATTTTCAACTTTATTTGCGTCGCTCCAGACGCTTCAGGCGCTTTATTCGCGCCACGCCAGACGCTTCAGACAGTTCATTCGCGCCGCGCCTGACGCTTCAGACGCGCCGCGCCAGAACCCCTGTATCCCTACGCACTAGCGTAACTGGGCAACAGCTGATCTGTGAGTGGTGGAATACAGCGCGAGGCCAGCTGCTGGACGAGAGGTTTACTTTTGATAAAAACGAAACTGAACTCTTCGTATCCCTCCGCATTAGCGCTCATGCGTAGGGATACGGGGGTTCTGCGGTAAAGAAAATGTAGTGCCAAAACAAAGTGCAGTCTGACGGCGATGTGAAGCGGTGTCAATTTTCCCTTTACAACGTACACTTGAACTGTTATAGATTTTTTTAGGTGAGCCATGTTTTAGGTGGTTAATTTCACTTTTTCTCTGGACCCCGTTCACTGCAGTACAAAGCTGAGCATCTGGCCGGAGCGGCTCTCTTCTTCTCCAAACTGAGGCTGCGCTGATCGGTGATTACGGTAGGGAACAGACCCACTATAGAAATGTACTTTATATGACCCCACTTCAAAAAACCCGAACTATCCCTTTAACTACATTGACTACATAATGCAGAGTAATAATACATTTCCCCAACTAAAACAAACCATCTCATTACCTGTCAACAGAGAAACAGCTACCATGGCTCCTATTTTCAGGCCTTCTTCTCCATCAGTTGTCACCACTGTTGAACAGCCACTCCAATGCTGACTCTCGTTTCATCTCCTGAGCTATCCAACTTCTTTATCTTTGTAGCCTTCTCGAGTTTGGTCCTTCTTTCTTCCTCTGTTTGGAAGTGCAAACTGCTGTAGGTATGGCTGGTAATGAAAAGTGTGTCTGTACTTTCCCTGCTATTCTTATCATTGCTTTTGAACAGAATTACAAACCCCAGCTTTGAAGTAATAATCTCAAAGATTTTCATGTAAAGAAATATCTGTTAAATCAATATTTATCGCCGAATGAGCTAACACAATGATGAGAGCCCTTGCATTTGCTGTAATACCAAAGATGTACACTGGGTGTCAGTGGTGACTCCCCCAGAAAATATGACAAGCGGCGCATGGTTAGTGATGCCTTCACCCAGCATTGGTCGGTCGGCCAGAGAGAGTAGGTGGTTTGCATGCAACATAATAGTTTTGTTTGTCCTAGTCTCTGCAAGAGTTGGGAATAAACGGTTGATATTACTGTTAACAGTCATGCCCTAACAAACAAAGAAAAGACCGATAACAGCTGACGATGAAAAAAAGTGCAAATCCACGTGGCAAAACTTACAACTGACTGACGTCACACAAAGCAGCACTGGATCAAAATTGACACTTTAAGAGGGGAAACGTGGGTTAGGAGATTGAGATCAGAGATGTTTCTTGCTACCACTAGGGGGCCCCCTCAAGTTGCAAGTCCAGTCTTAATATCTGAGGAGTGACCCAACGGAAAAGATGTCAAAAGTACCAGGCACCTGGCCCGCTAATTGGTAAGATCTGCTCTCTACTTATTGGTCAGATCTGGTGTCTACCATGACGCACTGCTATGACGACTAGTACTTCCAAGCAAGGAGAGGCGAGACAAGGCGAGTTACCTAAGTACCACTAAATACTACCCTAACTCTTGATACCCACAGTATAATCCAAGTGAATTATTAAGGATCAACGAGAAAAACATAAAAAACACACCAAGTCACAACATGATCAAATGTTCTGTTGCCCTTTATTCTTGAACACAATAAACTCACTCATCTGTGTGACATTCACAATAGGCCAAATACTTTCTTTGGTCCATTATTTCTTTGCAGAATTTCCACATCATCAGTGTTGTAAAATTGGAACTTGAAAGGCTCCAGGATTGCTTCCTTTTCATGCTCATCCACTTCTTCTTTCTACACCTTTCCATATTGCAGAGCAGCCTCAGCCTGCTCCACATCAGACAGGTCCACTTTGGCAGATAACAGTTGTTTGTTGGCCTCAACCCACTCTGCTGCATGTCTGCAATCATTAAGAATGCGATCTTCAACCGAGTCCTAGACCTGGACCTGCTTGCGCGCTGTAAACAAACAGACAGTAGACGGAGAAACCAAACGCAACAAGAAGAAAACCAAAATGGCTAGTGCAAGGGAACCAAAATCGTTTGTGTGGACCGTTAATGAGGTTGAACTGCTGCTGCGACTCACACTCAACTACAAGGCGAGTAAGTTGCAAGAAACACGAACACAAGCAGTAGTCCGCCATTGTTGTTGTTGTTGTAGTTGTTATGAGACGTCGTGGGGTTCAGAGGTCGGAGGCTAGAGGTCGAGGGGTGGGGCGATGGCGTCATCGTTTTGGAAAGTATGCGGATTCGCCGTCCACAAGAAAACGGGAGGGCTGCGTTTTCGGACTTTCCTACCCTGAGACCCGGTTTCAAAAAGTGCGTTTTCAGGCGCTGCGTTTTCAGGATCCGTGAGGACGATTGGCCAAAACGATGCAATACATGTTTCCACAAAAGAGCGTTTCCGTCTAGACGGCTTCTCAGAGGGAGCTGAATGTGAAGATCAAAGAGGCTAAGGACAGCTACAGAAGGAAGCTGGAGAGGAAACTCCAGAAGAACAACATGAGGGAGGTCTGGAGTGGTATGAGGACCATCACTGGTTTCAGGCCAACTAGCAGTGGAGCTGATGGTAGTGTGGCTAGGGCCAGTGAGTTAAGGCAGGAACACACCGGCCCAACCGTTGGACGTCTGAAGCGTTTGGAGAGACTCGGACTAGGTTGGGAACATTTCTTTTCGGTGTGTTCAGCTGCGTCGGAAGCTTTCGGGGCCGTTCGGACGTTGTCTGCTCCGACTTAGCATGCAAAGTCTGAGGAGGAGGACTGTCAGACGTCTGAGCCATTGGATTCTCTAAATTGGCGGTGTACTAACAAATCAGCGCGGTGTGTGGGAGGTGAAGACCCTGACGAGAATCATCCTGGAGCAGCTAAGGCCTATGGTCAGGCCACACCTTGATCCCCTGCAGTTCGCCTACCATCCCATGATTGGAGTAGAGGATGCCATCATCTACCTGCTGAACCACATCTATGCCCACCTAGACAAGCCGGGGCCTGCTCTACTGGGTGACAAGCTGACGGCAATGCTGGTGGATCCCCCCTTGTGTCCTGGATTGTGGATTACCCCACTGGCCGACCACAGTAAGTGCGCTTGCGGCACTGTGTGTCTGATTCAGTGGTCAGCAACACCGGGGCCCCACAAGGGACTCTCCTCTCTCCTTTCCTCTTCACCCTTTACACCACGGACTTCTACTACCAGACAGAGTCTTGCAATTTTCAGAAGTTTTCTGATGACTCTGCTGTTGTTGGATGTATCAGCAAGGGTGATGAGGCTGAATACAGAGCTGTGGTGGATAACTTTGCCACATCGTGTGAGCTGAACCACCTGCAGGTCAAGACAACAAAAACCAAGGAGCTGGTGGTGGATCTAAGGAGAACCAGGACACCAGTGACCCCAGTTTCCATCCTGGGGCATAATGTGTACATCGTCGAACACTACAAATATCTGGGGGTGTTCATCGACAATAAACTGGACTGGACTAAGAACACCGAAGTCCTTTACAAGAAGGGACGGAGCTGCCTCTATTTTCTGAGGAGGCTCCACTCCTTTAACATCTGCCGGACTATGCTAAGGATGTTTTATGAGTCTGTGTTGGCCAGTGCTATTCTGTTTGCTGTTTGCTATTTATTTTATTTTATTGTCTACTTTAATATTTTATCTGATTTTATTTTACTTAAAAGTCTACTTTAATATTCTATTTTATTTTACTTCATTGTCTATTTTAGCATTTTATTTATATATTTATCTTTATCTTTAACACGTGTTTCCATTCATGCTGTATTTCTACTTTGCACGGAGCATTGGAACAAAAGCAATTTCCCCCCAGGGATTAATAAAGTATTCTGAATCTGAATCTGAATACCATAGCTGCTGCACCAACAGTATCTGACCAATAGATACTGTGAAAAAGCTTACCCCTTCCACTGGTGTGTCCACATCGGCAGGTCTGACTGAGACCTCAGCTTGCTGCTCTTCTTCCTGAAAATATATAGATAAGCAAAATGATTACTTGTAATATTCAAAACACAAGCTCCAAAAAGAAGAAAAAGAAAAGATTCCATCAGTGCCCTCCTTTAATATGTCCGACTAGACATATTAGAGGGCTCAACAAATGTTAATTTTCCAATCCAGTCATGCATTATCTAGACCAGTGGTTCCCAACCTGGGGTCCGGGCCCCCCTAGGGGGGCGCCAGAGATCGCTGGGGGTGCGCACAACTTTGTCTGCTCTGAGGTTGTGAGGTTAAAGTTATTTGTGCAACCCTCTGAGGTCGATTGATGCGCCGGCTCGTCAAAATCACGTGACCAATTCAAGATGACGTAGCAGCGAGACGGAGCGTCAGTGAGTCTCGGTATGACTTATGTGTTGGAGCAGCCTTCAAACTATGTACCAGTTTTTAAATTGTGTTGATAGGCCAAGTAAAACTGTACATATGATAAATAATGTATGGCGCGCTTTTTCGCTAACATTACCGCCACGTTTGCTGTGCGTTTGGTGCAGGAAGAAACGGTAAAAAACGGGCTCCTTCCACAAAAGTGTCCGCGAGCAGAAAGTGTTTGCAAGCGAAAAAACACGTTCCTATTGGTGGAAAAAGGCACCACACCAGCCAATCACAAAATTATATAGCAAAACACGTGATTTGGTTGCTGGGGAGGAAGTTGTGGGAGGGACAGACAGTGACGGTGTTAGCGAGTTTTGAGAGTTGAGAGATTTTGTGACATTTAGCGTGTTTGGAGTGTATAGTTAGTGTGTTATGTAGTGTTTGGTGTAGTGTGTTTAATATGTAGTGGAGTCGTTTTTTTGTTTAATGAGTCAAAACAATGAGGAGACTGCTGAATGTGGAGCAGGCATTAGAGCTGAGACAGACCTGAGCCTGAGGCATTTCCTGTATTTAAATGTAAATAGTTACATATAACTTTGTAAATTTCTAAGACATATGCACAAGTTTAGCAAACAACAATTTATATTTGCATTTTAAGTAATAAAAATGGTTCATTCAACATATTTGTGGTTTTCACAGTAAAAAATCTAACTTTTACCTACTCTGATTTTATGTTTTTTGTGATTTTAGGTCCATTGTGTTAATACAGTATGTCAAAGTGAAAAAATAACTGTACAGTCACACATGTGAGGTCCACATTTAAATTCATTTAGCTATTTATTACCAACACCGCTATGAGGTAGGCCTATTCTGTTCTTTGGTAGACCTATTCTGGTCAGTGTGTGTGTGTGTGTGTGTGTGTGTGTGTCTGTGTGTGATACACCTGATGACACAAAACGGAAGAAATGTATCTATGTGCATTGTAAAACTAGAAGACTATAACTGTTGTTTATTTTTGCAAATAAAAGTTTGTAATTACTCACTTTATTCTTTTAGCGTATGCAGGTTGGGGTTTGGGGGGGGGCTGGCTTGTCTTGGACACAGGCAAGGGGGGCTTCAAGAAAAAAAGGTTGGGAACCACTGATCTAGACACTTTGTTTTCAAATTGCAGACAGCAGGTCTGACCTGAACTTGTGAATGGCATATTCTTTAAGGCACAATTGCAGTACAATTGGAAAAAAAAATCACAAAGGGGGCAGTGGAACTGACTGCAGCATGTTGTGCAGCTTTCCACTGCAGGCTTTCCACCACGTGGAATAATTGAATGAAGGATATAAAATGCATCATGTGTTTGAATTATTGTACATGAACTTCAATTCAAATTAACGTACACAGACTGCAAACTTAGATTGTCTTTGCTTACAGGTAAAAATGACCACTTGCACCAGGTAGTGTAAATGAGGCCTTACTTATGTATAAGAAGTAATAATGACTACGAAAATAATGTCCAGCAAGTCCAGCATTCAAAGACTTACTTAAGTGAAAGTGGCTAAAACAAGACACTTAAGTAATTTAGTATGTTATGTTAGAAGCAAAATGTAGTGTTGCATCAAGTTAACTTCGACATTATCTAACTATCTGACAAAACGACAACCCAAACCAACATCTAACATTCGGTATTTTGCATCATTAATGACTTCTATAACATTACTATTTTACGGCACCCATATTGACGAAGAACACAAGAAACCATGCATAAACTTTCTGTGGATAATAAAAATCAGCAACTCACCGCTACTTGGGACACTTGCTCACTCGCTGGTCTCTCTCGAATTAAAAGGCAGGTGAGATCACCCCCCCAAAAAAGAAAAAAAAAAACATTTTAAAAAAAAATGCAGTGGAGCCTGCACCAGAACAGGAAGCGACCTCGCAGTGGAGGCCTGCAGCCAGGTGCCTCTCTGAAAAAGGCACCACACCAACCAATCACAAAATTATATGGCAAACCACGTGATTTGGTTGCTGGGGAACAGGGGGAAGTTGTGGGAGGGACGGCGGCGAAAGAGTGACAGCGACAGTGACGGTGATAGAGAGCAATAGAGATAGCGCGTTTTGAGAGTTGAGAGATTTGTGAAATTTAGCTTGTTTGGAGTGTATAGTTAGTGTGTTATGTAGTGTTTGTCGTAGTGTGTTTAGTGTGTAGTGGAGTCGTTTTTTTGTTTAATGAGTCAAAACAATGAGGAGACTGCTGAATGTGGAGCATATTTGTGGTCACAGTAAAACAATCTAACTTTTTCCTACTCGGATTTTATGTTTTTTTGTGATTTTAGGTCCATTGTGTTAATTCAGTATGTCAAAATGAAAAAATAACTGTACAGTCACACATGTGAGGCGGTGCTGAAAATAATGACACCAAGCAAGGCAAGATAAATAGTTTTTAAGGTGAAATATAATGGGAAAATCAAAAACTTGCAATTGTACCTTGGGATATCGGATTTCACAACAAACCTAAATATCCCTGACGTCCCACCTTCAAACACAGCCTCATTTGGCCATCAATGAAAAAGCTTCTTAACCTCCCACTTTTCTGTAGGAACACACATTTTATTACGGGCAATGCACTAGTATTTTAAAAGGACACTGTGCTGTATATTGCAAAGTTTAAATTAAAAGGAGATTATGAATTTCTGCATTAGTGAAACATAACTCAATTATATTGGATCTATTTTGCTAGGTAATCTGAGGCGTTTTGTCTTTGCAGGAGCAATTCTGAAATATTTTGGAGCTGCTGACCTGGAAGCAGCATAGCCACCTTCAGCACCCCTCGATGGACCAAGATGTTCAAATTTAAAAATGTTTTACAATTTAGAATAAACATTTTTGAGGAACACTGCATGAGTTTCATCTATTGACATGTGGAGGATCACTATTGTTTACCTTGCATTATCATTTTCTATCAGTTCAACTTGCTTGGGTGGGTCAACTTAAGATGTTTGATTTTAATTTGAGAGAGGTTTTCACAACTCTTATGGAAGCGAATCTGTTCCATAATTAAAATTAAAATGCATTAACAGAAATGCTTTTTCATTTTCAGAATATAGCTGCATTTTTTGACTCATAAATAAAATGAGTAATAAATCATCCAAATTGCAGTTTCATTTTCTTCTTCAAGATTGCTCGCCTTGTAACTTAATTAAAATGATCAAGAAAATTACATTTGAGATTTAATTTTCAAAACATGCCCCAGCAAATAGTTACCAAAATTCAATTTGAAATATCAAATTTGAAAATTAAAATGCATTAGCAGAAATGCTTTTTCATTTTAAGGTCATCGCTGCATTATGTGACTCATAAATAAAACGAGTAATAAACCATCCAGATTGCATTTTCATTTTCTTCTTCAAGACTGCTCATTTTGTGCCAGGGCTAAAAAGTAAACTGCTTTTTTCGTTTTCAAGCCCGCCCCCCGCAAAAAGTGTTCCAAAATTCAATTTGGATTCGCAATCCCAAGCGGCGCAGGAGAGTGACGTCAGCGGCCTCTGTTCTTCTTCAGCCCCAGTCTGACCGACTGTGCTACACATCTAACACGTTAGGGGGCGGCAGTGTGCATGTTCGACACTGGAGCAAGAAGAGAGACAAGGGGACAGTGTGAAGGCTGTGTTGTTGTTTGCATAGACTGCGGTACATGTTGTCAGAAACAGCGGGGAAATCACCACCATGTCCAGTTCTGTACTGCGGTCAGGACAGCCATGGTTCGCGTTTGCTTGGTCAAATCAGGCGCACATTTTTTTTCCAGTGTGCAAATGCTCTAACATTTACGGTGATCGTAATGAATCCAGTCTGAAGAGCTGCTGGTAGTGAGTGTGGGTCAGCTGCAGTCTCACAGTCAGAACCGTGAAACACACACGGTACTTTACAGTCAGTACTCCCGGTAATAAACTGAAGGTATCAGCTGGACTGTACGTCGACGTCGCCCCCATATTGGATGTGGCAGCTCAGGCCCGTGAACTGATACAAGTCAATGGAGTGAACTTTATCAAGCTAACAAAGTGCTATAATGTCTGTCATTTACACATTCACACATGTACGGATATATTCAGGTAACATAGAGGAACCAGAAACAACGTCTGTAACGTTCTCTGATGATTATAAATGTTAACTACTCATATGTTCAGTATACAGGTCGTTACACACGTTGTTTTTGGTTCCTCTCTGTTTCCTGAAAATATATCCGTGCCAGTGTGGATGTGTAAATGACAGACATTATAGCACTTGGTTAGCTTGATAAAGTTCACTCCATTGGCTTGTATCAGTTCACGGGGCTGAGCTGCCACATCAATATAGGGGCGACGTCGACGTACAGTCCAGCTGATACCTTCAGTTTATTACCGGGAGTACTGACTGTAAAGTACTGTGTGTGTTTCACGGTTCTGACTGTGAGACTGCAGTGGACCCACACTCACTACCAGCAGCTCTTCAGAGCGGCTTCGTTACGATCACCGTAAATGTTAGAGCATTTGCGCACTGGAAAAAAAATGTGCTCCTGATTTGACCAAGCAAGCGCGAACCATGGCTGTCCTGACCGCAGTACAGAACTGGACATGGTGGTGATTTCCCTGCTGTTTCTGACAACATGTACTACAGTCTATGCTAACAGCACAGCCTTCACACTGTCCCCTTGTCTCTCTTCTTGCTCCAGTGTCGAACATGCACACTGACGCTCCCTAACGTGTTAGATGTGTAGCACGGTCGGTCAGACTGGGGCTGAAGAAGAACAGAGGCCGCTGACGTCACTCTCCTGCGCCACTTGGGATTGCGAATCCAAATTGAATTTTGGAACTTTTTGCGGGGGGCGGGCTTTAAAACGAAAAAAGCAGTTTACTTTTTAGCCCTGGCACAAAATGAGCAGTCTTGAAGAAGAAAACGAAAATGCAATCTGGATGATTTATTACTCATTTTATTTTTGAGTCACATAATGCAGCGATGCAGGGACGTGCACGTGATTATAGAGGGGCAGGGGCTCAAAGTCAGAAAAGGGCACATGCGCGTGAAAATTTTTTCGGGCCTAATTACACAACATGTAGATTGATTAATGCAAAATTAATAAACAAAGTACTTATAGAAAGCTAACTACTTAGCTGTGTAGCTGTGAGCGATATGCAACTGCCATTTCATTTGTGTCAACAAACTATTGTCAACATCAGGGGCGTCACTAGACCAATAACTGTACTGGGGCACAGCTGGGGCACAGATAATTAATTAATTAATTTTAGCACTTATTTATCATAAAAAAAACATAAATAGTCTTAAAGTACCTGACATTTACTGTACTTAAGTATCAAAAGTAATTTTCTAAAAAAAATAAAATGTACTTTAGTATTAGAAGTACAAGTATCACTACAAGTCACTACAAAGTGAGCAATTACAATTTTGAATATGAAATTTATTGTGGCTTCTTTACAAAAAAGCACAACAGGTACAGGCGAAAGAGGCTTCAGCTTCAAACAACATTAAAATTAAACTTCTATCATCAATGATGATAAGCTCTCTCTCTCTCTCAATCTCCCCGTGTGTTATATGAACAAACGCAACTGTCTGTGGAGCTTCTGGACATACTGTGTATTTATTCAACTTGGAGACCAAATCTGCGGATTAACAGCGTGAGCTCACCGTGTTTGGCCGCTCAGCTGACAGTTGATAGCTGAAACCCGATGTCCGGAGAGTTCAACAGAAACCCGGAAACCTGAGCCCTGGGGTCGGACGCGGTAAACAACGAGCCGCTGGTCTGTTTTAAGTTCACTTGGAGCCGAAACCTGCGGCTAACAGCTGAGCAGCTAATAGCTGAGCAGCTAACAGCTGAACGGCTAATGGCTGAGTGGCTAACAGCTGAACGGCTAATGGCTGAGTGGCTAACAGCTGGTGATGCTAAAAACAACTAGCGACAACAAACAGCCTCATACATTAAACATAAAAAGTAAAGTTGTAACATTTAAATCCACATGGAAATGGCGACACAGAGGTGAAAACAAACAACAGTGATGGGCAGTTTACCTGGTACTAACCTGTAAGACAGGTGGAAAGAAATAGCGCTCAGACACCGTTGTTAGACGTTGTGTCCCGAAGTTGTTTCTGAAGTGACCGCGGGACCCCAATCACAGCCAAAGTCGCCTGAATAAATTACCATATTAAGTAGCCATGTGTGCATTGTGTGTAGAGTGAATAAAGTAGCAATGAGTTGCCATATTAGGTACAAATGTGCGCATTCTGTAGATTATAGATAGATAGATAGATAGAAATACTTT